>JACEFZ010016743.1:0-54919 GCA_014155875.1 Cepaea nemoralis
TTTTTTTTTTTTTTTCCATGTCTCACAGGCGTATGTTGCAATGGGAAAGATGCATGCTCTTAAAAATCTAATATTTGTAGTTCTGTCTGTCCCACTCCATAATTTATTCAGCTGTTTTAGTCTTTGAAGAGCAATTGATAGTCGCCGTTTAATTTCTTTCATTGTATCACCGTTGTTGGTAATCAATGACCCAAGATATTCAAAATTTTCCCCCACCTCCAATTTCCCCCATTAATGTATATTTCTTCCTCCATAGTAGTTTTATCTGTATGCATTATCTTGTTCTTGCTATGGTATTAATTGGCAAGACAAAATCACAAATACTGAAGTATTGGAAATATCAGGTTGTGTGACGATATATTCCATGCTCACTCTTCGTAGATTTAGATGGATAGGACACGTTAGGAGGATGGATGATGGTAGAATACCAAAGGACATCTTTTTTGGTGAATTACAGATGGGTAAGAGATCTCAGGGTCGGCCCCTGCTACGATACAAAGATGTGTGTAAGCGGGACATGATTGATACAGATATTGATAATGCACATTGGGAGCAAGTCGCCGTTGAATGTGTTATTAGAAAAAAATTAGAAACGGAATAAAGACAAAGGGGACAATTATTGTAGATAAGTCACACACCGAGCGTGTGAGACGTAAGATGGTGCATGATGGTGAAAATGACCATGCATTCATATGCATCTACTATGGACGAACATTTTCAGCGCGAATTGGCCTTAACAGTCACAATCGCCACCGCCATGTATTGTAGTTATTAATCTTTTTTGCAGCACAATGTAACAAACTATCGTCTTTCATACCGCAAAGTGCCAATGAAATTAACATACAGAAATCACATACGAGTGAAAAAGCATACGAGTGAAATTCACAACTTATATATTAACATAGCAAAAACAAAGATAATGCATGCAGGTAAATCTAATGTGGAGAAACATATATATGTTAATGAGGAAAAATTGGAGTTAGTGGAAAATTTCGAATATCTTGGGTCATTAATTACCAACAATTGTGACACAACGAAAGAAAGTAAAAGACGAATCTCTATTGCTCTTCAAAGACTAAAACAATTGAATAAATTGTGGCGTGGGACAGACAGACCTACAAAAATTAAATTTGTAAGTGCATGCATCTTTCCCATTGCAACATAAGCCCGTGAGACCTGGACACTTACTAATAAATAACTATTTAGCTGCATGATTTTTTGGAAAGGGGGAAGCTTCTTCCAAGAGGCCTGGGGAGCTACAGGCCAGGAAAATATACCTGGTCAAATGCAGCCACTTTTGCCTTTGATGTTTATGAGGGGTTCCAGAGTAGACAGGAAACGATGGCGGTAGCGCTTGATCTCGAGGATGCGTACAATAGAGTTCGATATGATATTTTGATGACCTCACTGATGGAGAAGGGGGTCAATCCCTGGTTGGTGAACTGGATAGCAGCCGTCCTGCACTCTCGTCGGGTTGCTCTCCGTCTGGGCCCATGGACCTCAGAGCCACACATGTTAACACCGGGACTGCCACAGGGATCTGCAGTCTCACCGGTGCTCTTTAATGTGTATTCGAGCAAGATTGCAAACCTAGAAGCACCAGGGGTTGGAAGAATACTAACATTTGCAGATGATATTCTTGCATATAGGCAGGGGAGAGATAGGGAGCAAACAGCCCAGGAGTTTACAGGCGACAGTAGATAAGTGACTTGACTGGTGCACAGAAATGAGTGCTGTCATCCACCCTGGAAAAGGCGGCTGTTTTGTGGTGCTCTCTGGACAACAGGATTGTAAGAGCTGATGTCCCAAGCCTCGCGATAGATGGTAGAAATGTCAGCAGAGAGAACAAACTGAAGTATCTGGGGATCACATTTGACAGGAGCCTATCCTTCAAGGACCATGTGGAGACGGTTGTGACAAGATCTCAAAAGGGACTCAGTGCACTTAAAACTATGGCTGCAATGGACACAGAGCAGAGAATGCTTTTCACACTATACCAGCACTTGATCCTCTCAGTAATTGATTATGGATTAGGTCTGCTCACTGTCTCAGAGAGTCAGCTGGTGAAGTTAGAGCGCATACAGAACGAAGCTATGCGGGTCATTCTGGGATGCACTAGAGACACCCCAGTAGTGTGTATGCGTTACATCCTTGGTC
This sequence comes from Cepaea nemoralis, assembly GCA_014155875.1. Classification (NCBI taxonomy): domain Eukaryota; kingdom Metazoa; phylum Mollusca; class Gastropoda; order Stylommatophora; family Helicidae; genus Cepaea; species Cepaea nemoralis. The sequence goes on from JACEFZ010016743.1 coordinate 2,158, forward strand.
TGCCGACTGTTGCTGGTAGGCTCAAGGTGATGCAGGCGAAGGCATACCTCAGAGTAGCTGCAGACACAGACCACCCACTGCATGAGGCGCTGGACGCAGTTAAGGGTCAGCGACTGATAAGAGGGAAATCATGGATGGCTCAGGCGGACGATACGATCAGACAGGTGTGCCCCTTGGAGAACATTAGGCGTGGAGAGGAGGGGGTCAGAGTGCCAGCGGAGCAGTCAGACTTGTGCAGAGTTATTAATCACATTAAGCCGGGAGTGCAGGGAGTGGCCAGCAGGGGCCACGGAAGTGGAAATCCAGCAACTAATTCAGGACAATGCTCACTCGGGTGATGTGATTATCTACACAGATGGTTCGGTGTCAAGAGGTGAGAGAAGTGGCTGGGGGTTCATAGCCAAAGCTAATGGTCGATGTTTGAGGCAGGAGAGCCTGGTATATGATACCACAACATCCAGCTTAAGAATGGAGGTGGAGGCTGTCACTGCGGCTCTCCGCTGGATGGAGAATACGACACACACACACACATCGTGATTGTAACTGACTCAGAAAGCATGCTGACGAGGGTGAGGACGGGCAGGCTTCGTGCGGAGTGGCTTGCGTCGCTTCGGAGGTCACGGGTGACAAGGATCGCCTGGATCTTTTCTCCGGGGGATGCCGGTGTGCTGGGAAATGAACAGGTGGACAGATTGGAAGGCTCTGCAGAACTTGGTGGAGTATTGATACATGACAAGGCAGATGTGGTTGCGGCCTTGTGGGAGCACGTGCACACCTTGGAGGAGCAAATGGATTATATATGATTTTGACGTCCTCATGCTCCAGGAGCTAAATACAGACAAATACCATTGCCCTGGGTACGCCAGTTATATAAACCCTACTGGGCAGAAGAGACATGGACAAGGTCTGCTGGTGAAGGAAGGAGTGAAGCATGTGGTACTCGACTTGAGCCAGTGGAATCACAGTGCAAGAGAGGTCCAGGGTATACAAATGGAGATTGGTGGCTTAAGTTGGAACATCATAAATGTATATGCCACAGTGAACTGTTTTGTCAGAAAGGAACATTGGGACTGGCTTAAGGAACTGGAGGAATTACCAGGTGATAGGCTACTCATATGTGGAGACTTCAATGCAAGGAACAGAGATTGGGACAGTAGTGGAGAAAACCGACAGGGAATTGCCCTTGCCGATGCCATGGTGGACTCCGATGTGGTCTGCATAAATGATGGTAGGCCGACAAGAATGGCAATGAGGCCTGGCGATGCAGACACAACTATTGACTTGGCACTTGTCTCCCAGTCATCAGTCCTTGGTGTAAAGTGGAATGTTTTGAATGACCATGGGAGTGATCACATGTCATGCTCAGTCCTGATCTCTAAACCCAGGAAAGTTAAAGCTGGGAGAGCGCGCAAGACCTTCCGGTATGAGTGGACCGATTGCCTTCTTGGATGCCTCAGACAAGGGGCATGCAACAGGACTGTTAAAACTCCCTTTTTGTATCCCCCATGGTGGACCCCAGAAGTAGACCATGTTTGGAAAGCAAAGAGAGCTGCAGTGAAGCAGCTAAAGAAAGTGCGACAGACACTTCGAAGCTCACGAGAGGAAGTGGACACAACGGAAAATGTCAAGAAAGACAGGGTGGAGGTTTTCAAGCGCTGTGCTGCAGAGGCCAAAACGGCAAAATGGGAATGTTTCATGAAGCAGATTGGAGGTGATAAAACACTGCAAAAATTCTGGAAACTGCACAGGCAAATGCAGAGAAAAGATCGGCCGATGACAGTGGGAACAATCTATAGAGATGATGATGTGCGCGTGACAACAGACAAAGAGGAAGGGGAGGCGTTTCTCCAGAGAATTTTAGAGCAGACCAATCATAATGATGCGGACACCAGGGATGCAGTTAGAGAGGAGCTATCTGGCACCACGAAGAATATGCAGTATGAAGACATCATACGGGTGGAAGATGTTAAACACATTTTGAAAAAGGCAAAAGACACGGCACCAGGGCCCGATGGGGTCAGGTATGGCCACATGAAGGGTTTGAGCGAAGCAGACTTGGAGGAGATGACCGACTGCTTTAACCAGAGCATTAGGACAGCATCAGTACCGCAGGATTGGGTGCACAGCTATCTCATCCCTCTCCCAAAACCATTCAAGGATCAGTCAAAGCTTAGCGGCTTTAGGATCATCACCCTTCAAAATACATTTGGGAAGGTGTTAGAGAAGATAGTCGCTGTTAAGCTGCAGGAATTTTTGGAAAGGGGGAAGCTTCTTCCAAGAGGCCTGGGGAGCTACAGGCCAGGAAAATATACCTGGTCAAATGCAGCCACTTTTGCCTTTGATGTTTATGAGGGGTTCCAGAGTAGACAGGAAACGATGGCGGTAGCGCTTGATCTCGAGGATGCGTACAATAGAGTTCGATATTTTATTTTGATGACAGCACTGATGGAGAAGGGGGTCAATCCCTGGTTGGTGAACTGGATAGCAGCCGTCCTGCACTCTCGTCGGGTTGCTCTCCGTCTGGGGGCATGGACCTCAGAGCCACATATGTTAACCCCGGGACGGCCACCGGGATCTGCAGTCTCACCGGTGCTCTTTAATGTGTATACGAGCAAGATTGCAAACCTAGAAGCACCAGGGGTTGGAAGAATACTAACATTTGCAGATGATATTCTTGCATATAGGCAGGGGAGAGATAGGGAGCAAACAGCCCAGGAGTTACAGGCGACAGTAGATGAAGTGATTGACTGGTGCACAGAAATGAGTGCTGTCATCCACCCGGAAAAGGCGGCTGTTTTGTGGTGCTCTCTGGACAACAGGATTGTAAGAGCTGATGTCCCAAGCCTCGCGATAGATGGTAGAAATGTCAGCAGAGAGAACAAACTGAAGTATCTGGGGATCACATTTGACAGGAGCCTATCCTTCAAGGACCATGTGGAGACGGTCGTGACAAGAATCTCAAAAGGGACTCAATGCACTTAAAACTATGGCTGCAATGGACATAGAGCAGAGAATGCTTTTCACACTATACCAGCACTTGATCCTCTCAGTAATTGATTATGGATTAGGTCTGCTCACTGTCTCAGAGAGTCAGCTGGTGAAGTTAGAGCGCATACAGAACGAAGCTATGCGGGTCATTCTGGGATGCACTAGAGACACCCCAGTAGTGTGTATGCGTTACATCCTTGGTCTGCCGACTGTTGCTGGTAGGCTCAAGGTGATGCAGGCGAAGGCATACCTCAGAGTAGCTGCAGACACAGACCACCCACTGCATGAGGCGCTGGACGCAGTTAAGGGTCAGCGACTGATAAGAGGGAAATCATGGATGGCTCAGGCGGAGGATACGATCAGACAGGTGTGCCCCTTGGAGAACATTAGTCGTGGAGAGGAGTGGGTCAGAGTGCCAGCGGAGCAGTCAGACTTGTGCAGAGTTATAATCACATTAAGCCGGGAGTGCAGAGAGTGGCCAGCAGGGGCCACGGAAGTGGAAATCCAGCAACTAATTCAGGATAATGCTCACTCGAGTGATGTGATTATCTACACAGATGGTTCGGTGTCAAGAGGTGAGAGAAGTGGCTGGGGGTTCATAGCCAAAGCTAATGGTCGATGTTTGGGGCAGGAGAGCCTGGCATATGATACCACAACATCCAGCTTAAGAATGGAAGTGGAGGCAGTCACTGCGGCTCTCCGCTGGATGGAGAATACGAACACACACACACACATCGTGATTGTAACTGACTCAGAAAGCATGCTGACGAGGGTGAGGACGGGCAGACTTCGTGCGGAGTGGCTTGCTTCGCTTCGGAGGTCACGGGTGACAAGGATCGCCTGGATCTTTTCTCCGGGGCATGCCGGTGTGCTGGGAAATGAACAGGCGGACAGATTGGCTGGCTCTGCAGAACTTGGTGGAGTATTGATACATGACAAGGCAGACGTGGTTGCGGCCTTGTGGGAGCACTTGCACACCTCGGAGGAGCAAATGGGTTACCATGGTCTGGCAAGAATGAGACAACGAGGAGTGACGAAGGTATCTGGCCGACGCTCAGCGCTCAAAGGAAAGGCGAGACGGACTTATAATCAGATTGCTACTGGTACTATTAGTGTTGGAACTCTTCGCTGGCTGCTGAGGATGGGGACGGAGCACTTATGGGAATTCCCCGAATGCTGTGATGTCGATTCCTAAATCAATCAATCAATCATGGATTACTATGGTCTGGCAAGAATGAGACAGCGAGGAGTGACAAGGGATCTGGCCGACGCTCAACGCTCAGAGGAAAGGCGAGACGGGCTTATAATCAGATACTGGTACTATTAGTGTTGGAACTCTTCACTGGCTGCTGAGGATGGGGACGGAGCACTTATGGGAATGCCCCAAATGCTGTGATGTAGATTCCTAAATCAATCAATCAATCATAATAAATAACTAAACAAGCTGAACAGTGAATAAATGCCTTTGAATATAAATATTATAGATGGGTTCTGGGAATATCTTGGATGCTGACAAGAACACATGCATCCAAACGACAAGAGTTGAGTATTGAAGAAAGTTGCCGGCTAAAAATGATAAAAAAGAAAATTGATATATTTTGATCACTTGCAACGTCATGAAAGTTTGGAGATAACAATAATGGAAGGGTGTATGCCCGGGAAGAAAGGAAGAGGAAAGCCAAAGAGATGGTCGGTGCAGGACGTGACAGATGATATCCAGAATAAATAATGCACATTCTTTCATTGGTACTTACAGTAATATAGCACAGACTGGAATCTGGGGAGGGGGGCGGGGGCTGAGTGGTCTCGAGGTATGGTGTCCGCCTCGAGTGCTGGAGGTCCCGGGTTCAGGCCCCGGTGAGGACCGGGATTTATTTTAAAAATCCACCTGGACTTCCAGTAATAACATTTCCCCTGGTCTCTGGGTGGTGAGATCGGACGTCAGTGTGTATTGTTGCGCACGTAAAAAAATCCCTTGGCAGCTGGAAATCGAAAAAGAGTAGCCTAACGGCGCTGCCCGGACAAAATTTCGAGTTAAAAATCTACCCAAAGTATTTCAGGATCCTAGCCGATGCAACGGAGTTCGTGCATTGAGCTGGGTGTCTCCTGACTCAGGTTTCTTCTTCTTCTTCTTTTCGTTCATCCGGAGTGTTTTTTCAGATGTGATTGCGGTGTGTCAGTTATGCGCCCTTGGGCCGAAACCCGTAGGCCAACACATCCGGCTACAGCGTGCTTTTTTGACCAGGTAGCATTCCTGGGAGACTCTCACTTTTGTGGTGCCATCTACAGCCCAGCTGGCCAAGATTGAACGGTCGAAGACAACGGTCATCCCTCAAAGGAAGGCAGGGACAGTCCATAGCATTTTCCGCCATCCAAGGTTGCTTCCATAGTTGCAGGGCCGACACATAGCGCCCTGATTCTGGGCTCACCGAGGGAAATCGTCACGTCCTGCTCATGGCTGCTTTAAATCCTCACTTCAATATATTGGTCATTTCGTTTGCCCCGGGCCATTCATGCACAAACCAGACAAGTTTGCAGACGGTATCCACTCAGCGAGTTTTCGGACATGTGCTTGTCGTTGCGCCCGTCAGAGCTGTTCCAGGCACGACAGACATTCGGGAAACTACCTAGTCAGAGCTGTTCCGAACAAGAGCGGCATTCGGAAACTAAGTAGTCAGAGCTGTTCCTAGCACGAGAGACATTCGGACGAGACATTTCACTCGGACGTAATTGCGTAGTGTCAATTTTTAGTTTGCCACCCGTAGGACGACACTTCCAACTTCCGCCGGGCATTTTTATTAATGAGGTTAGCCTTCCTCTGGTTTCGTGGCACGTTAGACTGTTGTGATGTCGCCAACATCTCGGCTGGTCAAGATAGAACGATCAACGACATCGCGGTCGGCCCTCAAGGGAAGGCAGGGGCAGATCATGGGCATTCCCTCGCTATCCAAGGAGGCTTCCATAATTGCAGAGCCGGCACATATTGCTCTGAGACTGGGCACACCCGAGGAGTTGCCACGTCCTGCACATGGCTGCTTTAGTTCCTCACTTCCATGTGTTGGGAGTCTCGCTTGCCACTGATCGCTCAAGCACACACCAGGAGCGGTCAGACTGCGAGCGACATCCACTCGGTAAGCTTTTATTTTTGACTTCGGACAACGCAATAGGTTCGCTCGCCGTGCGTTCCATTTCGCGTCATTGAGACGTTCTTCCACTTTTGTCTACACTCTCTATGAGTTAGATACAGACAGTTTTCGTAACCATTTCCTTCGACTGGGGCACTTTTCTGACTTTTTTGTTCTCGCTCACAAGGTAGGCTACATGTGCTGCCGGCTCAGCACCTTACCTTCGTGTAGCAGTGAACGAGAAACGGCCTGGCCCTCTCATCCGGGGATCTCTCAAATCCCCCAGCTGAGAGCCTTCGAACTTGTATCAGACCTGAGCATGTAGCCTGCTCAGTATCACGCCTCTATTTTTCGGTAGGAGGGTATTGGCCCGGCTCTCAGATCCGAGGGGTTGTGGCTTAGAGGCGTTCAGCCACAGCCCTCGACAGAGAGCCTTAAGTGTTTTGTCCGGACCAAGAACTTCTGCCTTCGTACTGTGACGAAACGCCTGCAGATCGGCAGATCTCTGCATAATATCCCTTTGAAGGGAGTGCGATGCGTTGGTCTCCCTTGAATTTAATGTCAATTAATAGGGGATTTCCCTAGTAAAGTAGTGCGCGGCGGAGCTATACTAGTTATTTATAGATAAATCTAGAATGTTCCCCCAAGTGCGTACGTGGTCGAGATCTCTAGGTTCACGAGTGCTTCATGCAGCACGGGTTAGGAGAACTTATCGTGACTCTGGTTTTCTCCATGAATCATGGAATTCACGCGGCCTGTGTAGGCAGGTTGAAGGCGCACTGAGTTAGTCGTGGTCAGTCGCCAGCCGAACCTCAGCGTAGACAGATCACAGCCACCGGGCTGCTGTAATTTTGATGTCAATATACGCGGCCAGAGCGGACATCTGCAGTCAAGTTTGTGATTGTTCAATCACAGGTTAGTTGAATACTTATTCTATTGTTTAACTGTTGTCTTTATGCCGTGCCGACCTCCCCGAACGAATTAATTGCCGTCGGAAATGAGTTGTCGCGTAGCGTTACAAGTTACAGCTGGCTGTCTGCATATTTAAGTAGCCTTTATCGATCAGCGACGTAATGTGTTACCTGACGGAACAAGCCGTATTCCACAGCGAGTGGTGTGTAAATAAAATAGGCCGAACGATGTGCTTTACAAAGTGTGTAGCAGTTACTTGTTTGGTTTATTAATTACGCATGCAAGGCGAAAGTTTGTCAGTCATTACATCGACATGCTAGACGCTGTAAATAATGATAAGGTAGATCTTATTATTAGAGATGTGTAATGTGCTTCGTGACATTAGAATTGTAACTTAATTGTTCTATCAGTGGTGGTGATTTTTCGAGGAATCAAGGTGAGATCAGCCGTGGTGTATTTGCTGTGTGCAGATAGCAGTGTTATTCCGCGTAAGCAGAATGGTGTTGCATCGGTAGGATAACAGTTGATAGGAAGTATTCATGATACTATTGTTACTGCTTGTTGTCATGTCCGTCCGCTAGAATGACCGTGCGTGTTCCATCGTACGTTTGTCTAGGCAGCCGACTGGGAGGTAGGCCGGTACGCCCAACCCGATAGGTTACAGGTCCGACCCAAAGCGATCGAGCATATCCGATGGTTGAACATACCCGATCGAGGGTGATGCGGCACTCCGTAATTCGAGGCCGTGGTGTCTAGATAGATCGAGGTTTGAACCTAACCGTTTCTGTCTCTAATATTCTACTCTTCTGGAACCCTGACTCGGTTCATGGAGTACTTGGAGTACTGCCGTGAAGTAGTAGTATATGAGGGGAATAACCCCCCCCCCCCAAAAAAAAGGTGGAGCCAGAGTTTGGTAGTGGAGTCTGGAGGCTTGCTACATTGGATGACGTGACTTAAGTCGTCACGGGACAAGGTACACGGGACCCACAGTAGCTGTGGGAAAGTGTAATGGTGGATGGCCACCACAGCTGTGCTCGACCGGCACAGGTATGACTGACCTGGAAGATAGTCAGTGAATAAAAGGGCAACTCAGGATCTGGGGCAGGGATCCCAGAACTGACACTATGGCTGTGATATTAGTTTGTTATTTAAGTGTAACAATTCATGAGTTCTCCTTGGTTAATGCTATAGTAATGAATTATCAGGAGTATAATTCATTATGGTCATATAGTTATTAATGTGTGTAATTGATCAGTCCATGGGTTAAGGGATTGATGAATTGATGAGTCTGTCAGGAAGGAGGATGTCCGGCTGGACACCTTCTCGATAAAGTAATCACTACACTGAAAGGGAAGTAGGTGTATATGTTGATTGATGATGGAAGGTGAAACAGGATTGGACTGGCACCAGGCGAAAGATGCTTGACAGAGTCATACAGTCGACTCTGGTGCTAGGGGTTATTTGTAGCCCAGAAGTGTTACTTGACTGAACAGGTGTGCTATTGCTTTTTCTACCATCATTATGCCTATATATTATAGTGACTAAGTAGATCTATGATGTGATGATTTCATACTCATGTTGGTAGACATGAGGAATGTCTGAGAGGCAGGTGACATGGTGGAGATGCTGTTAGTCTTTGTTGTAGTTGAGTACTCACACCAACCTCTCCGTGTTTCAGGATCTGTTATTACTATACTGAAGAAGATTCAAGAGCTTCACCATGAGCTCTATGGGCCCACTCATTCCAGTGCCTATCCAGAAGTTGATTGAGGCCATACTGGGAGTGGTCGTCTGATTCTGCGAGATCAATGTTGGAAGGAGCTGAGTGCTGAATATGTCGGTAGGTCTAGGTTAGGACCTCCGTCAAGAGTCCGACGAGTGTCATCCGATCCTGAGAGGATCCAACACTGAAACGTCTGGTGATTCTAGCCAGTGAAGCACTGGTGACATTCAAACTCAGTGTAAACCTTGGTGATTGCAAGGTCATGAACTTTCAAGTTGAGCCAAGTGATCATTGTTAACGGTCACCATGACCTGTGTGATATGCTTCTGGCCCGGCTGGGTTGTCATGGGACACCATGTATAATTTGATGCTTAAATAGTGTTTCTACATTGGTTACCTTTATGAAGCCAACATGTGGTCCAGTGACCTAAGACATTGATTACAACATTGGTGGGAACACCAGAGGGACATGTTTGTTAAGGTAGTGAGCTACCTCAGTCCAACGTGGTGAACTGTTGACAGTGTATGCTAGGTTGTGATTTATACCCATCGATCAGGGTAGTTACATGAGACTGTGTGAAGATCTATTTGTCCAAGGACATGGAAATAAGGTGAAGTGTTTAGTCACCTGATAGACTTTGCCAGTGACATTTTGTGTTCATGTGGAGCAACCGCTCATTGTGTAGGTGACATATCAATGTGTGGGTCACTTAAGAGATAGAAGAGTGACCAGGCTCTTGTGTATTTTGAGACGGTGCTACATGTACTTTTTCTGCAAGTGGGAGACCGCTAATGTTCTAGGGTCGGCCCAGACTTCATCAGGAGTGTGACGAGTGAAATAGTACGACAGCAAGGAAGGATCCTTGTTTATCGGTGCAGTGTCAGTCAGGCAGTGGTACTGCGCTTGATCAGCCCGTGATTGGTTCTCTGTGTGAAGAGGGAACTTTGGAGAGGCAGCAGACCTTGGAGTTCCAGTCCACTGGAGGAGCCTGGGTGAGTCGCTACCACGACTGGACAACCGCACGAGCTATCGTCCGCCTCCATGATGAAGAATACTCATCTGCATCTCTGATCTTGTACATAGTTCTTCTAGTCTGGCTTTCAGCCATCCTTCTCTGTGTTGTGGTTGACTTAGTTCAGAATAAAATTTTTGTTCTCTTAGCTATGACTTTGTGCAGTGATATGACTGGTGTCTGGTCCGAGCCCCCTTGGGGTTTGGAACCCTAGGTAAGGGAGGGGAGGTTCAGCTGTCCCGGCTTGTGTGGGGCCGGGTAGATGTAGAGTGCTATTGAGGTGGTTGGAGCAAAGGCTGGGGATAATATCTATCGTGGCAAACCAGTCCAAGCCCCGGCGGTCTTGTCACACGTACGCCTGATTTAAACTTCTGACTGTTATCCTCACCTCAGTCTAACCCGCAGAGCAGCAGGTTGTGTCTCTCTTAGTCTGGCCCCTATCCCATAAGCTGTCCGATATGTAGTTTTCATCCATCGGCAAGCACACGGGGTCAGAGGGACACACAAGCTCCCCCACCGCGGCAAGGTGGAGACACATCGGGGGAGTGACTCAGGTTTGAGTTAGGAGGGAAACGGAGCACTTATGGGTTAAACCGTGTGCCGTGATGTTGATCCAACGACTAAACTAAACTAGACTGGAACCTGCCATTTTGACGTAATTTGTGAATTTACTTCTCATGCTGTTTCAAAGTTCTCTAAGCATTAAGATGTATGTGTGTGCTTGCTTGAACACGCTCACAATCACAATGACACATGCATGCATTTGCTGTTTAAAATGTCAACTTATATAATATTTTTTCGCGTGACAAATTTTTCTTTCCTCCATGTTCACTTAGATATCAAACTTAAAATTATTTAAAGGAAATAGCAGTTATCTGGAGAGTTGTTGAAGTCTCATGCGTGTCCTTAAATGAAACCCGTGTTTGCCAACGTAATTCTCTCCGTTCTTCATATGTTGGACGCTCTTGCAGCAAATGTTTACTTAGCTGTCATGTTCCCAATTCCACAGCTACATTCATGTCTCTCCTATCCCTAGTGTTTTTTTTTTTTTTTTTTGGAACAAGTGGGGTCTCATCATGTTTTGTGTTTTGTGGAGTCTTGTGTTTTATTTTCTCCAATCTATTACATTCAGGAGAATTCGCCTTTCTTTATTTTCTGTTGAGTTTTCTATTAATCTGCTTGTTAAAAAGTTGTTGCTTGTCCTTTAAATTAAGGACGTAGCAGTCAACTCCAGCATTTTTTGGCTGTTCGTGATTCCTGGACAAGTTTACGTTCAGCAGTTTGCCATTGCTTTCGGAACGACCGGCGCCCATACCATTTCATAAAAAAACCAACACAGCTGTGTTTCGACAGTATATACATAAATAGAGATGTTACATCTGAAAGCTGAGGAGCGGGGGAAAAAAAATGTAAACTCTAACCTGCACAGTTCGCGGCGACTGCACTAGCCAGGCGGCCTTAATTTCTCAGGCGCAACACCCCCCCCCCCTCCCCCGCCCCAACCAGGTAAGGTAGTAAGGTATTATATATATAGGCAGTAAATGTCAGTTTTTAACATGTGAAATGCCCCTCGACATTATGTAGGGTTGCTTTTCTACTATCTCCCCACCCCCACTCCTCTCTCTCTCTCTCTCTCTCTCTCTCTCTCTCTCTCTCTCTCTCTCTCGTAGCAAACACATACACAAAGTTGGTAAGATGCATCATCTTTCTGGTGCCCTGGATGCTCGGACTTTTACTTTGTTCTTCTTCTTCCTCTACTTCTTCTGTGTGCCAAAGTGATCTAAGAATGTACACGGATGGCTCTGTGCTAAGAGGCAAAAGAAGGGGCTGGAGATTCATAACGAAGGTCATTATGGACATTATTGCGTGCCGGAGAGCTTGACATATGATACCACACAATCTAGCTTGTAAATGGATGTGGAAACAGTTACTACCACGTTCCACTGTCTGAAAAATGAAAATGCCGCGATTAGACGGACTCAGAGAGCATGATGAGCAGGGTGAAAACAGGCATGTTTCGTGCAGTGTGGAATGCGTCAATTACACAATTTTTATACAAGGAGTATCCTTTACATCTCTCTCTCTCTCTCTCTCTCTCTCTCTCTCTCTCAGACGGTATCCTTTGTTTTATGTAGCGGTTAGATTTATGACATCGTAATGTGAGGATTTCTGGCTGATATTCTAGTTATTGAATTGAGTTGAGTTAAGAACCGACATCACTGCACTCAGGACATTCCCATTTGTAAGTAGCGTATGTGCTGTTTACGAGCTCGTTTTGCGGCGCAAAATCGATATTTAGTAATATGTAAGGAATGTGCGCCGCAAAGGGTGACAACTCCTCATTGTCCGATATTGATTTTATTTAAAAAATTAGGCGTGGTATAGTGACTTATTAGAGTGGGTATGTATGGTTAAGTGAGCCATCGGGGTTTAGGGGAGGGTATGTCTAGTAACATGGTGGTGTGTACAACATAAAACAGTAACAAACGGTTGCAAAAATGTATATAATTTAATAAAGAGAAAACATATGTAGACAAACAATACATAGTTAAATGAGAAGAGGTGTGGTGGTGACGTTATGAGATTGTACATGTCGTTTTATATATAGAAATATGACAGGGAAGCACGATGTTGCTGGTAAGTATAGATTCTTGTCCAGTGGGTTTTACACCCCATATTGGTTCCCCCACCCGCCTCTGGGGTGGCGAGGACATTCATGAACGTTTCCTTATCCAATACGATGTGGTTCTTGGTCAGAAGTTTGATTCTCGTCTTGGTGTAAGAACCGAAAAATTATAAGTTTTGCTACACAGCGACACCATCCCCTCCCCTTCGTATTCTAGTTTGAAAAGACCAGGGGTTCTGTTTTCATAATCTATGATGTCCTGACAGTTCGTAGTACTAAGGATAGTTCTATGAGCAGGGCAGACTTCAGACTGGAACCACTGAATGTAGAGTCTACCATATTCTTCTCGTAGGCGTGATCTAACAACCTCAGAGAGTGTATCGACGCTAATGGTCAAGTAGAGAAAGTCAGTGTCCATTTCAGTGACTTGGTAATCGTCTTTAGAGAAATTATTCATGGCGGTAGGGTGAGGCGCGAGATATTCCCGCGTTTATTGACCTTGTATATTGTTGGCGAAAGAAAAAAAAGACACACGAATTGTGTGTTTCAGAAAACGATTCAATTACACGTCCTTAGATTTGTGCTGAGTATGCCTGTTACTCAAGTAGTGAAATGATAACGTGTTTCTTTTTCTTGTATGACTATTCGTCTTATCAGATCTTCGTTTCTGTGTTATGACTTGACCTCCTATTACGCCCTGAAGTGAAAGAATACGCATTTAATATCACCTGACAACATAATATTCATGTTTCAATAAGTCTTAGTAGTAGTAGTAGTAGTAGTAGTTGTTGTTGTAGTAGTAGCAGCAGCAGCAGCAGCAGCAGCAGCAGTAGTAGTAGTAGTAGTAGTAGTAGACGTAATAGTTGTAGTTGTCATGTCTCTTGTAACATCGTAATAGTTGTAGTTGTCATGTCTCTTGTAACATCGTAATATTTGTAGTTGTCGTGTCTCTTGTAACATCGTAATAGTTGTAGTTGTCGTGTCTCTTGTAACGAATATTCAGATTCGTGTACAACGTGCATGTGTAGTAGAAATTCGGGACTATTACATAATTTTCATTAGTCTATATGTCTCAAAGTAATAGAAGTAGTATTAATATCGGTATTAACATAAGTTTCCATTGATATTCACATTAGCTGGAAAAAGTAGATGTAACAGCAGATAGTAATTGTAGACAGCATCACCAAGAGAATGTCACATGTCGTGGATGAGCATACCTCGCAATACATTGCGGTCTCCAACAGCATGGACCAATTCACGAGTTAACTCACTGGAATCCCCATTAACGCATTACCTTCATGCAATGGTAGTAGTGGTAGTAACAATAGTAGCATTAGTACTAGTCTTAATCATCTTCATCACGTGTCTTACCGGCTGGCATAGACGATCATATCTCCACATAAACTGCGATCTCCAACAGTATGGAATACTTCATGTGTTGACTCACTCTACTGTAATTCAGTTAACGTCATTATCTTCATGCAAGTGTAGTAGTCGTAGTAGCAATAGTAGTTTTAGTACTAGTCATTGTCATCGTCACGTTTCTTGCCGGTTTAGGGTGGGCGATAAAGTTTTTCCACATATTGTAATCTCCAGTGGCATTGTTCAGTAATACAAGTAGTAATAATAGTGGTAATAATAATAATAATAATATCAGCTGATTTAGTGGTAGTAGTAGTAGTAGTAGTAGTAGTAGTAGTAGAAGTAGTAGTAGTAGCAGCTGCTGTAGTAGTACTAGTAGTAGTAGTAGTAGTAGTAGTAGTAGTAGTAGTAGTAGTAGTAGTAGTAGTAGCAGCAGCAGCTGCAGTAGTGTAGTAGTAGTAGTAGTAACAGTGGAAGAACAAAAAGAAGAGGCGGAGAAAGACTAGTAGTTAGTAGTACTAGTATTAGTAGTAATATGATATTAGCTGTGGTGGTAGAGTAGTAGTAGTAGTAGCAGCAGCAGTAGTAGTAGTAAAGAACAGCGGTAGTAATAGTAATAGTAATCATTGTGTAGTAGTAGTAGTAGTAGTAGTAGTAGTAGTAGTAGTAGTAGTAGTAGTAGTAGTAGACAAGAACAACGGTAGTAATAGTAGCAGTAATAGTAATCATTGTGTTGGAGTGAAATAAAATGGCTGGTGTGTAGTATGTGTGTGAAATTCGGTACTACTGCCCGAGTTTCAGTTAACACATATATGTATGTAGTTAATCATATAAGCAGTTGTGCATTTGTCTATGTCTGTGATTGTCTGTTTGGGAAAATCTAACAAATTAGTTAAATATATTTTCTTAGGAAATTAATTTTTTTCATTATGTATTGGTGGTTCTTGTTGTTTCACTAAGTAGTTGTATATCTTGGGTGTTGTCTCTTGCATACAGGTGGTGGGAAATTCGGTAATAAATTACCATAATGTGTTATGTATTGGTTCGAGTTGTGGTATCTTGTGTACTATGTACTATTAAGCTAGTTTGTATTGTATGTTGTGTAATGTATTGATGAAATATCTGTCATTTGTGGTTGTAAAAATTGACGACGTCATAAGCTGCAACATCCACTCTATCATTGTCTGCAACTTATTAATATTTTCTTCATAACAGCGAAAAGGACTCATTGAGAGATATTAATAATTTCTCACAGCGACAGTGTCTGGGTGCATGTTCATTAGGAATTGATGATGTCACAGAAAACAACCACAAGACGTGCGAGGGGTGGAGTATCAACTACAAGGCAAATTGGTGTAGAATAAGGCTTAACATTCAAGACTTAGGATATCATCCGTTATCCGTTCCAACCTGGTCGACAAATAGAAGCTCACTACGTCCTCAAATTGCTCACTCAAACACACATACATGATAATAAGTCTCCAACACAACCTATGAAAAATGATATAAACACTGAAAGATGCACCCCAAGAAAACAAGACATCCAAATGTACAAGTCAAAAGGAAACATGCAGAAAATAAGAAATCTACACCTACTGAAAAATAACACAGCCACTGAAAAATGACAACCACTGACACAATCAAAGAAGCGATACAGTCAACGAAAACTAAAATAACTAATAAATATTCCCAACGTAAACACTGAAAACTGGCACAAAGAATGAAAATCTGACACAACGACAAACTGACACAACAACAAACTTACACAATCAAAGAAATCAAAAGCTGCAAGTGTAAACGTTGAAAAGTAATAGACAACTTAAAATGGCACAACGGCAAAATGACACAGCGAAAACTGACACAAACAAGGAAAACTGCAGACACAAACACTGAAAACTGACACAAATAAACTTATCGAGACCTAATGAAAAGCAAAACATCCACAATGTAACAGTCACATACACTAAAAAAATATCGACAACAAATTATAATGACATATTTAAGGAAAACTAGTTAGTTAGTTAGTCGACAGATCATCCTCGTTGCACATCGGACCATTCAGTCCATAAGTGCTCGGATCCCCTCCTCAGCAAATCCCGCAGCGTGTAGCGGCTAACGACGCCAGTTCTGTGTTGGTTTATCAATCTTCTTTGGCTTCCTGCGTAGTGTTCTTGTTTGGCCACCCCTCTTTTAATTTGCTGCTCTCGCAGTCTGGCCATTGTTGTAGATTCACAGTCATCACTTGGTTCTTGCAAAAGTCTCACTTCTCGTAGAGCATTCAGAATGTCAGCCTGGTCCATGGCGCGTCCGCCCTCCACAGTAGCCTCACCTGCGAGCTTGTCAGCCCGCTCATTTCCTTGTACTCCCGCATGCCCTGGCACGAAGATGAAACTAATCTTTGCCAGCCGAGACCGCTTCAGAGGCAGCAACCATTCTCTTCGGATCGACCCCTCCTCTATCCTCTTGATCATGTTTATTGAGTCGCTAAGGAAACAAGCCCTAGTGAATGTCTGTGTCTCGAGCCATGTTATTGCTTTACTTACTGCCATGACTTCCATGGTCAGGCTACTTGTGGTTTCAGTGAAAGCACCAGAGTCCTCCTTCACAATTCTCCCTCCGGCCCGAGCTGTAAAGGCCCATGAGCTTCTCACATGTCGGACGACCGACCCATCTGTGTAGATGACCGCGTCACTGTCTAGCGAATTCTCGAAAATCAACGCTTGTACTTCAGCCTCAACAGCAGCCGGATTTTCTTGTCTGCATTTTCTATCTAGTTGGATGCAAACTGAAAAGGATGTGCAGAAGTCTGTTGGCACTTGCACCCACTCCTCGCCAGGTTCTAAGTCCTCAAGTGAACACACCTGTTGAAGAATGTCTTCGGCTTGACCCATCCACGACCGTCCTCTTTTTAACCTGCTGCCCTTCACCTTCCTAATTTCACTATGCAGTGGATGTTGTGTGTTTGCGTTAATTCTGAGGTAGGCGCGTGCCCTGCAAACTTGCATTCTCTCTTCAATGGTTGGAAAATCAAGAAGGTAGCGCATCGCCCTGCATGCTGTATCTCTTGTACATCCAAGAATAATGCGCATAGCTTCATTCTGTATCCTTTCCATCCTTTCTATCTGCTTATGGCTGAGAGTCAGGATTGCCATTGCATACTCCAAAACAGACATGACCAGCCCCTCGTACAGAAGACATAGATGGCGCTGCTCACAGTTTGCTGCCGCCATCACCCGCATCGCTGCCAAACCCCGCTTGGCCTTTGTTATCACCTGGTCTATGTGCACATTATAAGCAAGGCTTCGATCAAACCGTATCCCCAGGTAATTCATTGCCTGCGTTCTTTCCACCGTCTCTGAACACAGCATTACAGTTGGTGTTGGATTGTTGACAATCTGATTATTCAACGAGAACCAAGTCACTGTTGCCTTTGTGGGTTGACCATTGCCCCCAGCTTCATCACACCAAGTACTTATGCGATTGAGTTTCGGTTTGTAGTTCCTCAGCAACCTCCTCTCTATCCTTACCCTGACGATACACTGAAAACATCATCGGCATATGACAATGTCCTGCCAGGTCCAGTGATCTTTTTCTCACTGGTGGGTTCTCCAAAACTGTGGGAGGCGTTGAACAAGTTAAAAACCCCGGAAAACTGCTGACCTAAAAAGAAAAATGCCCAAGCCCCAAGGAAAAAACTAAAAACCTCTAGGACTGAAAGAAAAAAACACCAAATGAAAACAATAACAAAGCAACCAGGAAGAAATTTAAAAAAATGACACAACAACAAAATAACACACACACAAATGAAAAATGAAACAAACAAGGAAAACTGCAGATACAAATAATGAAAACTGAAACAAACATGAAACGATGCACTAAAAGAAAAGCAAAACTAACTTCACCAATATTAACTATGTAACAGACAAAAAGAAATCAACAATAAATGAAAATAATACAAAATTTTAAAATGACGCATTCAAGGAAAACTGGCACAGCAACAAAATGAAACCACCAATGGTAACTGACACAAACAATGAAAAACTGACAGAATGACAAACTAACACAACAACAAAATGACACAATGAAAAACTAAAACAATGACAAACTGATACGACAAACTGACACAACCAAAGAAACTAAAATAGGCAAATCTAAACCTCCAAATGTAACACACAATAAGAAATCGACAACAAATGAAAACGACACACACACACACACACAATGAAAACTGAAACAACCAAGGAAATCTGCTGACTTATACAATGACAAATATCACACAACTAATTGACACATCAACAAAAGGAAACAACGAATGAAAACTGCTGACATAAACACTGAAAATGACGCAAATAATTTAAAAAAAACAAAAAACTGACACATTCTCTGAAAACAAACATTGAATGTATCTCCCATCTCATGTCGTACAAATATGTCGCTCACCTCAGACAGAAATATCTCTCACTTGAAACAGAAGTGACACCCATGTCAATCAACTATATTCCACATCACTTACAAAAGTGTACCCAATATTGCACAACATGTCGAATTGTCCTAACAACTTCCCCACTTAGTTGTACACCTTGTCGAATTGCCCTGACAACTTACCCATTAGCCCTATCGATTTGCCCACTGACTCTCACAACTTGTCGAATTTCCCTAGCAGCTCACCCACTGGAACTAACAGCTTCCCCACTTGATCTAACATCTTATCGAATTGCCCTGACAACTTACCAACGAGCCTTATCAATTTGCCCACATGTTCTCATAACTTGTCGAATTGCTCAATCAAGTCACCTAATGGACCTAACAGCTTCCCCACTTGATCTCACAACTTGTCGAATTGTCCTGACAACTTGAGTTGAGTTGAGTTAAGAACCAACATCACTGCACTCAGGATATTCCCATATGTGCTCCGTCCCCTCATTCAACAGTCAGCAAAGAGTCATACTACTAATCGTTCCCACCGCTGTTTGATTAAAAGTTCTCCTGTTCTTCCCTCTCAGTTTTGAGAATCTTCCAGAACCCTTGCCGATCCCCCGCAACCTCATTCTTTCCACAAATTGGTTCTCAATACGTTCCTCCACCTTCTCCCACAAGCGCACGACCAACTCTCCCTTGTCAATAAGCAATCTGCCACCAAGAGGTGCATTCCCTGCTAGCTTATCAGCCTGTCCATTCCCCCGCACCCCGCATGGCCAGAGCAATTTATCCACACATTTCTCACAATCTGTGACCTCTGAAGCGACGAGAGCCATTCCACACGAAACATTCCCTTTTCCGCCTTACTAAGCATACCCCTTGAATCCGTAATGAATACATTGTGTTGCAGTAGTTTTCTAGTTCTGCGATGCCTCAGTGTTTGTTTCGTAGACAATCCTAGACTAAATTATTGTTAGTGAAAGTTTGACCCAACTGCTGGTGTCAAAGATATTGGCTATTGTAACGTGTTCAAGGAATGGCCTCTCTTCTACCAAGTGATTCTCTGCTACCCATTCCATCTCCTGAAGGATTGTTGACAATATTTTCTCCTTTGATACTTTTATGCAGCCTTTCGTGTTGCCAGCCCAAGCTTAACTGACTGGTTGCCAATCTATCACGCTGTGACGTTTTTCCACATTCTCACGTCACTTTCTCTATCTCTTGCTTCGAGATTACTTCTCAGATTCTTTCTCACTTTTCAATTCCGTCATTCATTCTGAAATGCTATATGGCAGACGTATAGAAAGAGCAGTGAAGATATTTTGAAAGTAGTTAAACTCACAAAGATAATTGGTTACTTGCATCAAAAGAACACAGTCCAACAGTCCATATTCTTAGGGCTTGTTATGAGTGTTGTCAGTAATGCTATGAGGCATAGTTTAGTAAGTACATGTTGTATATGTATATATGTATAAATGATGTTATCATTTAGTCGGGGGGGGGGGGGGGGGGGGCATAATGTCATATAGCTATCACTACTAGAGTATGTCCTTACAATTGGAAAGATGGATGGAAAAAGAGGAGGGAAGAACCAAGAGAGAAGATGTTGTACATTTGACATTCTGGCATGGGTGAACAGACAGATTGGCTGGCTCTGCAAAACTTTGTGGAGTATTGATGCATGATAAGGCAGACGTGGGAGCATGTGTACACCTCGGAGGAGCAAATGGACCACCATGGTCTGGCAAGAATGCGACAGCGAGGCGTGACGAGGGGATCTGACCAATGCTCGACGATTAGAGGAAAGGTGAGACGCACATATAATCAGATTGCTACTGGTACTATTGGGGTTGGAACTCTTCACTGGCTTCTGAGGATGGGAATGGAGCGCTTATGGGAATGCCCCGAATGCTGTGATGTCGGTTCCTAAATCAATTAATCAATCAATCAAGCATGGGTGAACATTAGTTTCAAAAAATTAAATGCAGCACATGACTCAGAAGGCTGTGGTCAGAAATGAAAACCAACGATAAATGGCATGGACTGTAAAAAGAAGATAGAAAGCAATGAATAATAACACTATAACCTGTCATGTATACCTTAAGAGGCGACTAAGAATGGCTTTACTTAGGGCTAGATACCCCATCCAGTAGAAAACTTCACCTGCAAAGCTCAGCCAAAATATGAACGAGTCTAAAGATGAGGAAGGAAAGAACACTCCAACAAACTAAGGGGAAATAAGGCTCTTCTACTCTAGGGCCAAGAAGTACGCAGTTATACATAGAAAGCCACAAGGAGCCTGAATTACCGTCTTAGTAAGACGGTCTTACTTTCTAATAATATGAGGCAGATACGGAGGAAGCTGAAAGGATAGGAGGGTTCGCTATTAAATTTCCTCAGGGGGCTGAGTGGTCTCGAGGTATGGTGTCCGCCTCGAGTGCTGGAGGCCCCGGGTTCAGGCCCCGGTGAGGACCGGGATTTATTTAAAAACTCCACCTGGACTTCCAGTAACAAAATTTCCCCTGGTCTCTGGGTAGTGAGATCAGATGCCCGTGTGTATTGTTGCGCACGTAAAAAATCCCTTGGCAGTTTGAAATCGAAAAAGAGTAGCCTAACGGCGCTGCCCGGGCAAAATTTCGAGTTAAAAATCTACCCAAAGTACTTCAGGATCCTCGCCGATGCAACGGAGTTCGTGCATTGAGCTGAGTTTCTCCAGACTCAGGTTTGAGTTAGGAGGAAAACGGAGCACTTATGGGTTAAACCGTGTGCCATGATGTTGATCCAACGACTAAACAATTAAACTTTCGATGGGTTGTAGGATGCGGTACAAGGTTAAAACTCTACACCAGTTAGTTGGACTAAAATGTTGACTTCTCATAATTGACTTGCGGACTTAAATTACAAGTCAGAGTGGGTTCGCCTGATGGTGGGAAATGCAGGCAATATCAAAAGCTAATCCACATGCAAAAAATCAGTCCAATGCAATTCCCAGCTGTATCAACTACGATTTAGTCAAAGCCAGTGGACAGAAAGCAAAACAAAAACAAACAAAGATAGGACAGACTGGCAAGTCTTTGGTGAAGGCCTATGCTTGACTAGGGGATAAAAAGCAGAAAGACATAGGAGTCATTACATATAGGAGTTTCATTTTACAAGTACACTATTCTGCACAACTATTTTATATAATAGGACAGATTGATACATGGTCAAGATTACTCAGATTAGCCAATCTGAAAATTTATAACATGAGTGCCATTTTATAAGCAACTAGCTGACCCGGCCCGGCTTCACCCAGGACCCTGGCGGGGATCTATCTATCTATCTGTCTGCTTGTCTGACCCGGCTTCGCCCAGCTCCTGGTGGGGAGCATCTCATTTAATTCATATAAGCAGTCATATAAGCTCCCGTTCCCGACTATCTGTCTGCCTGTCTGACCCGGCCCAGCTTCACCCAGTCCCAGGTGGGAAGCATCTCATTTAATTCATATAAGTAGGCATATAAGCTCCCGTTCCCGACTATCTGTCTGTCCGACCCGGCCCGACTTCGCCCAGGCCCTGTTGGGGAGCATCTCATTTAATTCGTATAAGTAGTAATATAAGCTTCCATTCCCGACTATCTGTCTGTCTGTCTGACCCGGCTTCACCCAGTCCCTGGTGAGGAGCATCTCATTTAATTCATATAAGTAGTCATATAAGCTCCCGTTCCCGACTATCTGTCTGTCTATCTTTCTGACCTGGCGCGGCTTCGCCCAGCTCCTGGCGGGGAGTGTCTCATTAAATTCATATAACAAAAAAAAAATTAACTTAAGAATGTCCTTCCACACACCATCCATTATTTTTAACGATAACTGTTTTTAATCACCTACATGACTGTAGATAACTTCTTTAAACATAAAAAAAGATGAGTTAGAAAATTTTCACTATTTAAATAGATGCATTATTTTTATGAAAACTTTGAAAATGCCATAAAGATTATATCATTATTTATTATAACTCATATGCCTGTAAATAACTGTAGACAAAGAGTTTAAATCTTTGAAAACAATGCAACAATCTATATATAAAATATATAGCAATGTTATTAAAAGTTATGGCCCTTGAAATAACTGTTCTTAAGTTAAGTCCCCTCGCTATATATATATAAATGTTAAGATATTAAAATATTAAATTTTAGTAAGTAAATAGCTGATTGTACACTAACAAACTATGACAGTTGGCTGCACGGGAATGAGAAGAAGAGGTGTAGAAAATTTCATCTCAATCGGATGGACCGTTCGCGAACGCATAAAGAACGGACATACATACAGACATACATCGTCTTTTATAGATATAGATTGTGGCTGTTCTTGACTGTCAAAACTCACAGATTCTGTGAAAAGACATTCTCATTAACAAATTGATTCACTGTTGTGACATAGTGCTTCAGAAATTAAAATAAATTATTTTCTCAACACATTTAAACATTGCTTTACACTTTTAATTCAATCATATATGAGACCAAGACAAAAGCTGTCATTTTCTAAGATATTTAATAGCTTGAAAAAGTTTGTGAGTTTCCAGAAGGTAGATTTGTATCAAAATCCTTACAAGATACAAAGAGAAAAGCCACTACAAGTAAGTCACTAAAGTAAAGGAACTTCTAAGATGCCAGGAGGTGTAATGGGCTTATGGTGCTTGCCCCACAATTTATAGACCGATCAGCACTCGATGGGTGATGTGGTCAATATCAAGTAGGCTGCCTTTACTTCCCAAGACATTTCCTGCTGCCTGGTTTAGGATGGTTGACTTTGGAACCTAGGTCACTTAAAGAATTGCACTTAAATGTATTCAAATACATGATCACTGTGCCAGCAGGCAAGCATGCTAGTCACTTCACTGCCATGGCTACCAACCACCACTACAAACACCTTATTTTATTGTAAGAGCACAGCTGTAATAGAAAGCTGATCAAATACAAGTTTGCCAAGAGACATCTGTTATAACAGTCTTGCCAGTCACACTTCAAAAGAACAGTGTTTTGAAAACCTGAATAGATTAAACTTACACATTCAAAAAATATAATCCTGCAACAAATCAATAACAATACAAATTATGTTGATTATCATTACAACACCAAAGAAGAAAGTCCTTTACTATTATCTCCACCCCAGTAAGTGAATCAAAGACATTGTTAGTCAGCCACTGGTCACAGAGCCACCCAGCTTTAGCAATTTTAACAGCCAATAAAAGAAGAAGTAGAAGCATAATCAACAAACTTTATTTGTATACTTTGCAAATGTCAATAATTGTACTATTATTCATAATGATGTATTACATTAATGTCTGTAACAAAAAATAACAATTTCTAGTTTATTACACAAGAGCACACAATTCAGGATATTTCATCACCAGTTAAACAAAGTTAGGTAAACAAGTTAACCAAGTGAAGTGTGAAATATGATAAACTGAATGATTTTACACAAGAAAGCAACACAAACCCAAAGCAAACAAATGTTACACTTATTCATGCAACCATTGGACAGCTCAGTTGGCATCACAGTCTCCCTGTCAGACTGTGGCTGTGACAGTTGCCAAAGTGCATGTGATAGACTAGCGTGGCAATATTATTTCTAATCAGTTGTGATATTCATCATTATTTGTAAATGTGCAGGTTGAAATTATGGACACACGTACACAATTGTATATACATAGTATGTAGTATATATGCATGGACAATGAGCAGTCAGGCTGAAAAACATCTGATGGCTGTAGAGATGTGGTTTCTGAGGAAAATGCAAAGAATACCATGGACAGCCAGAAAGACCAATAACAAGTCCTTCAAGAAACAAATGAAGATCGTAAATTGATTAGAGAAATTAGACGTAGACAGTCAAAAATTTTTGGGCATGTTATGAGAAGAAATGGATTGGAGAATTTGGTGACAACTGGTAAGATCGAGGGGAACAGACCAAGGGGAAGACCTAGAAGCAAGTACCTGGATGGCTTGGCCTTGTGGCATGGTCGAGACAGAAACACGGAGCTGATCCACGACTCTGGTGATCGAGTGAGATGGCAGAACATGACCGCCCACGCTTACCGGCATGGCACATGATGGATGGATGGATTAAACACTTGTTTCCAAATCAACTAGCTAAGCATTTTATGATCTGCCAACTGTACAGGGATTCCTGAAGACTGATTAAATTTGTTTTCCACCCGCACTGATATACAATTGGTTACTTGATTTGCTGTCTTTCCATTCTACCTATGCAAGTTGCTTGGCAGTCACACTGGATTTGATAAATGTAGTTAGATTTGGTGTACAGAGACAACAATTCTTTCACAGATGAGAGTAGTATTGAGGTGGTTTTATATCTGATCATAGGTGCAAAGCTATTTAAATGCACGTATTGACCTGTCCATGTTCCCTTTCAATAGACAGATCTATGGATGGTGCCATACTGCCATGTCAAATTAGCATTTAAAAGAATGATAATGTGTCATTATGTTCGTAGTCAACAGATAAAGAAATGTACTTGTAGCCTTGGTTCATGATGGAGTGGAATGATTCAGCCGGCTGTCTGGTCTCTGGGATGAATAATCCACATACCAGCGGTATAGAACTAGGTCCTTAATATTCGAGGTTCTTTGTTTTTTCTGAGTGCACCATAAAGTCGTCAGCTAGAATGGCACCTAGAGGACTCCTCATGGCCACTCTGTCAATTTGGTGGTACAATGTTTTAAAGAAAAATGAATTTAATATTACATGTGCACATCAGTAGTAATTTCTTGAATTTAGATGTCTCTTTTCTTTTAAGCGATCACAGATGATCATCAATTTCTTCCATGGGAACATCAGCAAAGATCGGGACAATATCCACCGACCCCACATGCTTTAGTTTAAGATCCATAGTACCCAGTAGTTTGACCAGTTCAAATGAATCTATTAATATTAAGGGATTGAATGATGTTTGCACTGGTTTAGCAGTTTCTGCAAGCCATTTCACCATCGCATGTTGGACAGAGTTGAAAGTAGATTAAATCGGTCTCAGTGGTACCCCAGGCTTGTGCAATTTGGAAGGCATAAAGTTGGGGGTTTATCAGTTCTGTGGAATGACTAACTGTGCAGTTGCCTCACTGATGAATTTTTATCTAAAAGTGACTGAATCTCTTTCTTCACTGTTGCATCCAATTTCTCAGGTTTGCTGGCTTGAAGATCTAAATAAAATTTGATAGGATTCGATAAAATGTCTTCCATTTTGTTGGAAGCATCAAAGATGTGATTTCTGAGATGGTTGTTGTGAATAGCTTGGATTACCAGGGTAACTTAACAATGATTGCCTGGAAGAGGCTAATGATAGTAGAACATTATATACAACTATCAGAAAGAGACAATAGCATTCTTTAGTATTGTGATGAGAAAAGAAGCATGGGAAAGCATAGTGATGGCTAGAAAGATCAGTGGGAAAAGAGACATGGGCAGACCGAGAGAGATGATGCTGGATGGACTGTATGGTGACATTGAGAAATATTATCAGCAGAGTTGATCCTGAACAGGGACCAAGATCTGAGAAGATACATGAACACCTATGGTAGTTGGCAGGGCATGTGATGATGATGCAGTCTCATATGTTTCTTCAGATTACAAGCCTGAGTAAAAGAAGCACCACAATCATCACACTTAAAATTTTTCTCTCCTGTATGTGTTCTCTTATGGCCCTTTAGATGGCCATCTTGAGCAAAAGAGGCACCACACACATCACACTTGTAAGGTTTCTCTCCTGTATGTATTCTCTTATGGTCCTTCAGACTGCCAGCATGAGCAAAAGAAGCACCACAAACATCACACATGTAAGGTTTCTCCCCTGTGTGTGTTCTCTTGTGGGTTGTCAGATTGCCAGCTTGAATAAAAGAAGCATCACAAACATCACACTTGTAAGGTTTCTCTCCTGTATGTGTTCCCTTATGGACCTTAAGATGGCTAGCTTCAGTAAAAGAAGCACTACAAACAACACACTTGTAAGGTTTCTCTCCTGTATGTGTTCTCTTATGGACCTTCAGATTGCCAGCTTGAATAAAAGAAGCACCACAAACATCACACTTGTAAGGTTTCTCTCCTGTGTGTGTTCTCTTGTGGGTCGTCAGATTGCCAGATTGAATAAAAGAAGCACCACAAATATCACACTTGTAAGGTTTCTCTCCTGTATGTGTTCCCTTGTGATACTTCAAACTGACAGCGTGAGTAAAAGAAGCACCACAGACATCACACTTGTAAGGTTTCTCTTCTGTATGTGATCTCTTATGGCCCTTCAGGTGACCACCTTGAGTAAAAGAAGCACCACAATCATCACACTTGTAAGGCTTCTCTTCTGTATGTGTTCCCTTGTGGTATTTCAAACTGACAGCATGATTAAAAGAAGCACCAGAATTATCACACTTGAAAGGTTTCTCTCGTGTATGTGTTCTCTTATGGCCCTTCAGATGGCCAGCTTTAGTAAATGAAGCACCACAAACATCACACTTGTAAGGTCTCTCTCCTGTATGTGTTCTACTATGGTCCTTTAGACTGCAAGCATGAGTAAAAGAAGTACCACAAACAATACACTTGTAAGGTCTCTCTCCTGTATGTGTTCTTTTATGCGTCTTCAGATGGCTAGGTTGAGTAAAAGAAGCACCACAGTAATCGCACTTGTACAGTTTTTCTCCTGTATGTGTTCTCTTGTGAGTCTTCATATGGTCAACTCGAGTAAAAGAAGCCCCACAAATATCACACTTGTAAGGTTTCTCTCCTGTATGTGTTCTATTATGTGTCTTCAGACTGCCAGCTAGAGTAAAAGAAGCACCACAAACATCACACTTGTAAGGTTTCTCTCCTGTATGTGTTCTCCTATGGTCCTTAAGATTGCAATCTTGAGTAAAAGAAGCACCACATACATCACACTTGTAAGGTTTCTCTCCTGTATGTGTTCTCTTATGTTTCTTCAGATTGCTAGGTTGTGTAAAAGAAGCACCACAGTAATCGCACATATAAAGTCTTTCTCCTGTATGTGTTCTCTTGTGAGTCTTCAGATAGTCAGCTCGAATAAAAGAAGCACTACAAATATCACATTTGTAAGGTTTCTCTCCTGTATGTGTTCTCTTATGTTTCTTCAGATTGCCAACTAGAGTAAAAGAAGCACCACAAACATCACACTTGTAAGGTCTCTCTTCTGTATGTGTTCTCTTATGTTTCTTCAGATTGCCAGGTTGAGTAAAGGAAGCACCACAGTAATCACACTTGTACAGTTTTTCTCCTGTATGTGTTCTCTTGTGAGTCTTCAGATGGTCAGCTCGAGTAAAAAAAGCACCACAATCATCACACCTGTAAGGTTTCTTTCTTGTGTGTGTTCTCATGTGGTACTTCAAACTGTCAAATTGAATAAAAGAAGCATCACAATCATCATATTTGTAAGGTTTCTCTTCTGTGTGTATTCTCTTGTGATTCATGTTCTTCTGGCACTCTAGATGGTCATCTTGAATAAAAAGACCACCTGATTCATTACATTTGTTCTGTGTGTGTTTTTCTTGTGGTTCCTTACTTTGCTGCTGACATTTCTCAATAGCCAGAGACAATTTATTGTTTGTATCAATCACAGAAGACACATTTTCTGGAATTTGACAACAATTTTCATGTTTTACTGATGCCTTATAACTGTTCTCAACCATTCTTGATTCTATGTTGTTGTGTTCTGTCCTTTCTTGAATGATGCTACCTCCAGCTATGTCTAATATTTCATTGAATGTGTGACTCCTGTCCTCACACAGAACATCTGATAGTTCTTGTTTCACAACCTTCATGTCTATGCTGTCATATGTCCACTTTTGTGAAAGCTCTTGT
Source organism: Cepaea nemoralis (assembly GCA_014155875.1). NCBI lineage: Eukaryota > Metazoa > Mollusca > Gastropoda > Stylommatophora > Helicidae > Cepaea > Cepaea nemoralis. The sequence goes on from JACEFZ010016743.1 coordinate 30,181, forward strand.
ATGGAGAGGTAAGGACTACTTGGAGACCATGGGTGTGTTTCTGAAATACAATAAAGTAAATAATTAATAGCCTCATGAATATACAAGGCATTGAACAGATATGTATGTGTAATCAAACATTGCAGCTACAGACAATCAATTTCAAATGAACAAAAGATGGAAAAGAAGAACTATTAATGTGCTCATGTATGATCTAGGCAGATGTATTATCTAAGATGATACATGATCTAGGCGGATGATTGTTCTATGCTGATGTATGATGTAAGTTCAGGTATGACCTAGGCCAGTGGTTCTCAACCTTTTTTGGCCCATGCACCCCTTCACCATATGTCCAGAATGTAATTCCCCCCTCCCCCTTTTTCATATTTCCTTACTATAACACCCCCCCCCCCAATCCCCCTTTACACAGTATATGAAAAAATGTAAGCTACATTCTTAATTTCCCCCCTCGGAAACCCTGAAATTCCACACTGGTTGAGAACGACTGTTATAGGCTGATGTATGATCTAGGCTGATGTATGATCTAAATTCATGATGATCTAAGCTGATGTCTGATCTAAAGTTATGATGATATAAGCTGATGTATATGATCTAGGATGATATATGATGTAAGCTCAGGTATAATCTAAGAGATGTGAAGTGACTGCGTAAGTGTAAATTAACAGATGAACAGGTACTGCATATTTAATTTATTACTGACATTTTTAAATTATGAAATCTATTGTAAGTACAGCTATCTCTAAACAATTTTTAACAGCAAGCTATATTGATATTTCATTGCTGTCACAATCAAGTGCTAACCTCCTGAATGAAACTAACATTTATGGTGCAACTATAGGTGACATAATAAAGAAAACAACCAATGGTGGCACATCAGAATAAAAATAAAAGAAAAACTTGAAATAAAATGTCAGGACAAAACTAAATGTGGGGTTGAATGTTAAAGAAAAATAACTTTTAAATAGGATGTCTAAAAATAAATCCCCCTCATTGTAACTTAAGTTCTTCTTCTTTTGTTTGCTTGAAATATGTCGATAACTGCAATGCTGTCTCTTGTATGAATTTGGTTGTCTTCGTTAGTTCACTCAGTGGTCCACAGAGTTTATCTTCCACTGTAATTTCTCTAGGCAGACGTTTGCCTAGATATGTTGTATTTTGGCAGTCTTGGAGTATGTGATCTGCTGTCTGCGACGCCAAGTCCACATGCACACGTGGCTGATTCACCAATCTTGAAATTTGTATACATGTGGTTGCATAAGCTATTGTGTCCTGTTCTGAGGCGCAGAATAATGACTTGATCTGGTCTGTCCATAACATGGTATAGTCGTCTTGGGCAAACTTTGGTGACTTTGTGACAGATTTGATCATTCTTTTCTTTTGGTGGTATGTAACGGACACATCAGATTGTTCTTCTTTTGCTCCTTCCTTAGCTAATTGATCAGTTCTCTCATTTCCAGGTACTTCACAGTGGGATGGTATCCACTGTATGGTGACCTTATGCTGACTGCTAAGTTCAGAAAGTAGTGTCGTTAGTGTTAACGCAGTGTTCTTGGCCCACACATCGACTATAGTGCACTGAACTCCACAAGATGCTCACCTTCCTATTAGGTTATGATTTAACTTTTAGATTTTAGTTTGTGTCAGGTCTTAGTCAGATATGACTGAGCTACCGTATAACAGTAGACGGTACTACCTGCTTTATGTTAGTGCCGAGCGTTGGGCGGCGCTTACCAAACCCGACACCCCACTTTGTGCCAACCGCTTCGGGCAAAAGAGCGCAATTGGGAGGGTACAAGCCTTACCCTGGTGTGAGGAAATGCAACCTAAAGACAAAATGTCATGGTAGGGCAGGCCAGGCCCTAAGCCTTGGTTGGCGGCTAGGCTAGGATCAAAGCTATGACAGGCGGACAGTTTGAGCATTGCTTTGCTGATCCGGCAGCTTCTGCAGCTTGTCTTGTTCCAGATATAGAGGTGTTACCTTTCCTCTGGAGTGAACTAGGCAGGCAGAGAGAGGGATCATGCTGCATGGGCAACACATGATCTCTATATTTTAGCCCAGGCTTTGTGCTATGGAGAGGCTTGTGAGATGTAAGATGGTGCATGATGGTGGAAATGACCACGTGTTCACATGCGTCCACTGTGAACGAACATTTACAACACTAATTGGCCTCATCAGTCACATTCGCTACCGACATAGGTAAAAGTTATGATGCCTTTTTAAAGCACAAACTATCGTCTGTAAGACGGCAAGGTGCCAATGTAACTTTTAGAGGACAAGGTTATGAAACCACTGCTCATTGACTGATTCTCACTGACTAGACTCAAACATTCAACATTATTATGTGTCTTGCAGGCTGGTGTAAATATTCACATCTCTCCACAGATCTCAGGTCCTGGTGCTCAGAATCAAATAGAAAATATCCATGGCATTGCAGAGGTATATATGACCAGTGAATGTTCATCGCATAATGACATACAGTTTATACAGGTAGCAACACTATTTTTAAACCTGTAGAATACACACCATCTATCTACCCCATTGGCGTGCATATCAGCAACAGGTTCCAGACTTTAAGTGTAGACTCTCCAGCAGCAGACCAGGATTCACAGAGCTCAGCAGCTAGCACTACTGGGCATCAACAGCTACCACTACTGGGCATCAGCTGCTACCACTACTGGGCATCAACAGCTACCACTACTGGGCATCAACAGCTACCACTACTGGGCATCAGCTGCTACCACTACTGGGCATCAACAGCTACCACTACTGGGCATCAGCTGCTACCACTACTGGGCATCAACAGCTACCACTACTGGGCATACCACTACTGGGCATCAGCTGCTACCACTACTGGGCATCAGCTGCTACCACTACTGGGCATCAGCTGCTACCACTACTGGGCATCAGCTGCTACCACTACTGGGCATCAGCTGCTACCACTACTGGGCATCAGCTGCTACCACTACTGGGCATCAACAACCACCTCAAACAAGCAACAACTATAATAAACAAGAACACAAGACAGTGACAAGTGGCAACAACAATCAACACTGAAATGTCAGCAGCCTGAAATAACAATAGAGGACAGTGCAACACATGTCATCATTGGAGAATCCCTGCTGAAATGAATCTATAGAGATCGCATGTCATCTTCTCATAGAGAAACAACATCAATCTACCCTATACCAGGCGCTGACATTGATAGGCTCACAGCAACACTGCGAAAATTCAGCATAAACCAGAGGATTAGAAAAGCAAGTCCATATTGGTGTCAACGATATTGTGAATAGTAAAGTCTTAAGCACTTCACAACTATCTACATTAGAGGTGTTGTTGCAAAATAAATTTCCTAAATCATCTATTTTCATTTCATCAATCATTCCACCTGGTTATGGATTCCCAGCGTCATGCTGCTGATATTGGCAATCTAATGCTATATACATTTTGTAAGAATAATGGCATGCAATTCATTAATAATACCGGTTCCAAATGTTGCTGTATGTAGCCGGGGCGCAGAGTTGGGGATGACCTTGCATAAATACCCCAATGGCTCGTGCATTCATAACTTCTGCAGCAAAAGTCCAACTCCTGGACTTCACATCGCAGAACTGTTTTAACTAACAGGAGAAGGGGCAGTGGCGAGTCTCTGGCGCCCAGAAATAACCAGAACACTCTAGATGTGTATGCACGTACACACCTAAACTCGAGTGAGACCACAGTCTGCTCTAGCAAAGGAAAGGTGCTGAAGACGGAGGCAACCAGCCAGGAGGTGCACCACAGAAATCAGGATGCCACGTAATTACGAGTAATGAAATATGTTGACTACTGCTAAATGTTATTGTGCTCACCCTGCTTTGGACCCTCAGGCAGGTGCAGTGCTGGGCCCCATGCCTTAACCCTTTACAGTGCAGACGCTTGTCCGTTTTCTAGCCCTGAACGGGCAAGATTTTTTCAGGTTCGGTAAAATTTCGGGTCGTGTTAGTAAAAACATCACAAATAAGGTGTTAGTCAACCGATTTTAGTTAAATAAACAACACAATGAAGGGAAAAGCATGTAGAATATGTTACTCATGTGATTGTTGTCGGTAATCCATATATGAACACAAATATTTACGAAATACGGCATGTTGCTTGTGATTTTCCGTCATCTATACGGCAATTTACAAACACATTTTCAGAATCATAATCACTTTCTTTAAAGTCCGACTCAGACTGCTAATGCAAAGTAACGCTTTGCACTGATATCTAGCTCCGATTAATAGTCAACTTCGTGCCCTTTAATGTCATTTAAAATGAACCTAGCGAAATCTCGGCTATCACTTGAAGAATCGCCGAAATCCATTTTGAAAAACAGCGTAAAAATCCCGAAAACTATCAAAAATTGTCCTTAAAAGTCCGTTCAAATTCATACTATCGCGTTTACAAATGGCGGCCACATTGTCAAGCTGTCGGCGAAAGCGAAAGTAGCAGTCGGAAGTGTCGGAAAGCCGAGAGATCGCGATTTTACAATGCATAATAGTATCGGCCGGAATCGAACGCTACGATCGTTTTATGGCATCGGCCGGAATCGGACGCTGTGACCTGTAAAGGGTTAAAAGGGTCCAACCACGAGTGAACAAACGAACGAAAATCTTTATTTTCAAAGGGTTAAGAATTGGGCACGCAGGCCCGTCTGACATTCTGCCCTTCTCTATTTCCTCTCATACATTCTTCATTCAACATCTCTTATGAAGCAATTCTTTGACAACAAAAGAACAATAAGCAATAAAATGCATGAAAAATAATCAATAATACATGACTCGTTGAGGCAATGTTTAACATGGGCATCATAAAAACCCTAGGTGGGTGTAACGTGCCGTACATATGGGAATGTTTTTTTTTGTGGCTAGTTGTCATTCGAAGATAATTACCATTATTATTGTCTTTGTTGCTGTTTTTTTTTTTAAGGGGGCATGTAGTCTGTCCTGAAGTAGTGTTCAAACAGATTGCGACTGTATGTATAATGATTGGTGGTGTCTTTGATTTCTTGTGGACCACAGCTACTGAAGGTCCTTCTCAGATGTCCTGTGGAGCCAGGAGATCTGAGAATAGAGCGCCTGGCCATACCAAACAAAGACTAAAAATAATGCACTGGAATGCTGAGGGAGTCAGCAACACCAAAAAAAAAAAAAAGAACTAAAAAACATCTAGGACCAAGAAAAAGTAAGTGTATGTTGCTTGCAAGAAACTCACCTCAATTAAAATATAGCCTTCAAAATCGGAGGCCACCAGTGTTACCGATCTGACTGAAAGGACAGGCAAAAGGGTGGGATACTGACCCTTGCGAAAAAAATAACATCACTGCTTCCTAAATTGAAGTTTACATTGAAGGGGCTGAGTATCAGACACTTAAATTGGATGGATGGAAACTTAAGACAGGCAATACAGACCTACATCTGATCAATTACTAATGTCCAAGTGACCGCCCACAGGCACTGGACACACTACCATTAACAGAAAAAATGATTGTATGTGGCGACTTCAACAGCCACTCGCAGAGCTGGGGCTATGATCACATGGACCAGAGAGGAGAGAGACTGGAAGACTGGCAGGATGAGAATAGATTCATCTTGATTAACAAGCCATCCGACCCACATACTTTCTACTTGAGATCATGGCACACTACAACTACACCTGACCTGGCTTTTCATTCACCAGACCAGGAGTGGAACATTACACGAATTCTTAGGAAACAACTTGGTGGCAGTGACCATCGGCCAGTCTTTCTAACTGTAGAAAATCAGCTTGTAAGCGAGGTGGAACTACAAGAAAGCAGACTGGGCAATGTACAAGCATCGCACCAGCATACTGGTTAGAAACCTGAACACTGAGAAAGACATAAATAAAGTAGTAGAAGAGTTTGGGAAATGCATACTACAGGCAGCGCGAGAAACAGTACCAAGAGGAGTCCGTAAGCATTATAAACCCTACTGGAGTAGTGAACTGGAACAGTTGCATAATGATGTGGAAGTGTGTAGAAAGCAAGCAGAGGCCACACCCAGCCAAGAGCACCACAATAAATTCCAGCACGCAAAAGCCAAATTTCAAAGGGCCAAGCTGCAGGCTAGACGGAAAAGCTGGCAGGAGAAAACAGAGTCTCTGAACTTTGAAAGAGACACAAGGAAATTGTGGAAGTTAATAAAACAACTTAAAACGATGAGGGCACAGGGAGAAACTCAAAAATTGCACTACATAAAGATGGAAACATCTTAACAGGAAAGCAAGCAGCTGACCATTTTGTGGACTCATTTGCACAAGATAACAATATTGACATTAGTCCAGAGAAACAACAAGAGATTTGAGAGAAATGGCAATATACAGGACAGAATGAAACAGTACATGAGGTTCTGGAGGCACCTATCACAATTAGCGAACTGGAGCTAGCCATATCAAAACTGAAAATGAGAAAGTCACCAGGAGCTGATGGTATCTCCAATGAAATATCAGGAATCTAGGAACAGAGGCCAAAGCAAAGCTGTTGCAGATCTTCAATAACAGCTAGACCTTAGGCAGTGTTCCACAAGCCTGGAGAGAAGCAATCATGATACCCCTCCTAAAATCAGGGAAAGATAGTTCCATTGCCTCCAGCTACAGACCAATTAGCCTCACCAGCTGTCTCTGCAAAACAATGGAGCACATCATCAATCACAGACTGCAGTGGTACATTGAAAGTGAAAACATCCTTGTGCCACAGCAAGCTGGCTTAGGCAATGCTACTCTACGGAAGATCAGACAACCTACCTCTCTCAAGAAATTGAGGATGCATTCCACGAGAAGAAGCAGGTGCTTGCTGCATGGGTAGATCTGAAGAAAGCCTTTGACAAAGTCTGGAAAGAAGGTCTGATGAAGAAACTGAGAAACTGTAAAGTCAATGGAAGAATGTACAAATGGGTAAAATCATACTTGCACAACAGAAGATAATTTCTACATCAACAAAGATAATTTCTATGAACAACTAAATGGTGTCATCAACTCATCACCCGAACACGACATTGTTGTTGTAATGGGTGATGTTAACGCCAAAATAGGGTCTGACAATAAGAGTGTTGAGAGATATATGGGAATTAATCCAAAACGGTGAGAGACTGCTAGAATTCTGTGAAATAACAAATCTGATAGTAGCAAACTCTTTATTTCCGCACAAAGATATACACAAAATCACGAGGAACTCGCCTGATAGTATCACAAAAAATCAGATAGACCATTTTTGCATTAGAGCCAAATTCCGTTCATCAGTACAAGACGTCAGAGCCTACAGAGGTGCAGATGTTGGCAGTGATCACAATCTCTGCATTGCCAAGCTAAAGATAAAGCTTAAGACTCTACACAAATAACCCAGAATTAAGAAAATAAACTCACAGTCCCTACTGACTAAAGAAAACCAACTTGCATTCAATTCAGAGGTACAAAACATCTATGCTAAAAAAGAAAGTATATCGAGCAATGTGAATATTAAAAACAACACTGAAGAAAATTGGAATTTCCTAAAAACATATCTTGCTAAATGCTGCAACAAACACAGTCGGCTACCTACAAAGACAGAAGAAGAAGTGGTTAAGCAATAACACCTGGATGAAGATACAAGAAAGAAAACAAGCAAAACTAACACTTCTTTCTGCAAAAGACACCTCTACATATGAAACCCATAAGCAAAAATACTCTATGTTGGATAAAGAGGTGAAATCAATGCGCACGAAAAGACAAACAGAACTTTATTCACAGCCTAGCCTCCGACGCCGAAGCAGCTGCCAGAACTGGAAACAACAGAGCCGTATTCCATATCATGAAGCATCTATGCAATCACTCACCTACACCAAATATACCCATCAAAGACAAACAAGGCAATCAATTGTTATCCGATGACCTTCAAAAGCAACGATGGGCAGAACATTTCAAAGAAATATTAAATAGACCGCAGCCTGACACTGTTGCAAACCTGGATGGAGAAATTACTATGCCCTCACTAGATGCCTCCTGCGAGTCATTCACCACGGAAGAGATTAAAGCAGCCATAAAAAAATTGAAGAACAACAAAGCTGTTGGTGAAGACGACATCTCAGAATAAATGCTCAAAGCAGCAGATGAGAATACCTTACAATGTTTGTTACAGCTAACCAATGAAATCTGGCAAAGCGAATCCCCACCACAACAGTGGAAGGATGGTGTAATTTTCAAACTGCCTAAAAAAAGGCGATATGTCTGATTGCAATAATTGGCATGGTATCACTCTATTGTCAGTACCAGGAAAACTTTTTTGTAGCATATTACTTGAGAGATTGAAAAAGGCTACAGATGAAAGGCTCAGAGAAGAACTAGCAGGCTTCAGACCAAAACGGTCATGCATAGACCACATTTTCACCCTCAGAATAATCATTGAGGACTCCGTAGAATTCCAGTCGAAATTAATCATCACCTTTGTCGACTTTCAAAAAGCCTTCGACAGTATCCACCGTCCTTCACTTTGGAATCTACTTAACATCTATGGTTTCCCTACCAAATATACCAACGTCATAAAATCTTTCTACAAAGAGACATGTTGCTGCGTAAGAACAGAAACAGGCAACTCTGACTGGTTCTCAGTGGAAACAGGAGTGAAACAGGGTTGTGTCTTATCACCAATGCTCTTTGGAATAGGTATCAATTGGGTCATTCAGCAAATGCACAAACAACACAAATATGGGTATCCATTGGGTTGACAAAATTCTAGAAGACCTGGACTTTGCCGACGACATAGTGCTTTTGAGTTCAACACACCCAGATGCCTAAGAGAAAATAAACCATCTCCAAAATGTTTCAGGGCAAACTGGTCTCCAAATTAACACTACAAAAACAAAAACTATCGATCTTACCAAAAGTTCAGATGACACCAGCAAAATGACATCTACAGGGGACTCAACACCAGAAATATCATCTAGAATCGCACTGGCATCTGGTGCCTTTGATAAACTGTCAAACATCTGGAAGTCAAAGACACTCAACAAACAAACGAAACTTAAAATCTTCAACTCTTGTGTGATTCCAGTGTTAACGTATGGATGTGAAAGTTGGAAATCAACGGTAGCTTTAGATAAAAAATTATATAATTTTGAGAACAAATGTCTTAGAAGACTTCTAAACATCCACTGGACAGACTTCAGAACCAATAAGCAAATAAGACAAGAGACTAAGCAAGATAAGTATCCAATTTTATAAGAAGACGCCACTGGAACTACATCGGCCATGTACTCAGAATGGTCAAGACAAGACTCCCCTACCAAGCCCTCATATGGTCACCGGTAGGGAAAAGAAAACGGGGAAGACCAAGAGACCCTGCGTAGAACTATCATCAGAGAAAGCTCATTGAACGGCCAAGTAAACATCCAAGATCTAAACAGGTAGCAGCGAACCGCCAGACATGGAGAGCCATGACCTCTGCCCTATGCGCCACCTTAGGCTCAAGAGTAAAGACTAACAACAGAAAAGCCAGAGTACAGATGGACGGACTCAAGAGCAAGAAAGTACTACTGCGTCACGGTGTTCCCCAGGGCCTAGTCTTGTCCCCCACACTTTTTCTAATCTTCATCAATGATCTTGTTGCTAATCTACCGCATGGAATTAAAGCGGCAATGTACGCCGATGACCTGGTTCTAAGCAGCACAAGTGAACATACATTAGTGGCCACCAGACTGCTACAAAGAGCTGTAGATACATTTGCTGCATGAGCAAATAGATGGTGTGTCAGCATAAACACTGACAAGTGCAGCACCACTCTATTTACCCTCTCTCCAAAACAAAAGGCAGGGATCATCCAGATAAATAGAATACCCCTTAGAGAAGATAAAGAACCAACATACCGTGGAGTAACATTTGATGGCAGGTTGACATGGAGAAAGCACATCAACAAAGCAGTAGCAAAAGCCAGAAGGAAAATAGCCATCCTGAGAAAACTAAGTGGAACCACATGGGAAGCCAGTGGGAAAATACTTAGCAAAGTTTATCAACAGAGCATACGAACACTCCTGGAATATGGGTCAACTGCATGGTGTTCAGCATAAAAAACCACACTACAAGAGCTGGACAAGGTGCAAAATCAAGCACTTAGAGTCACCACAGGAGGGATGAGATCAACGCCTATAGTGGAGATGGAGAAGATGGGGAGAACCCAAGCGCTGAGAGAGCGCAGAGATACAAAAACGCTAAAACAAGCAGAAAAGTTCCTCAGCTTGCCAAGCCACCCTATGAAGAACAGATTTGAAAACTTAGCTATGGGACGATAGTAAAGAAGCAGTTTTATCCACCAGACCAAATGACTCTGCTGAGAAACCACCAATCTGCCCACAGTTGGTATCCCCCTGAAAATTATACCAGAGCAAACTCCATCTAAAGATGAACATAGACTATCACTACAAATCCAGACAAAAGTGAAAGGAATATTTGACATGGAAGAACAGACCAGTGTACAGCGCAGAACTGTCACTCTCAGCTTCCTTGATGAAGAATATCCACAGGACCTTTGGATCCGAGTCTACACAGATGAGTCAGCACAAAATGTTGTTCGAAATGGAGGAGTGGGTGTGTACATAGAATACCCAAATAATACTAGGGACACTGCCAGAGTACCGACAGGAAAGTACTGCCATAACTATGATGCTGAAATCGAGGCAATCAAGATAACAACAGAGAAATTACTAAATACCAGCCATGGTACACAACCTGTGGTGCTATTGACAGATGCAAAATCAGTACTCGAGGTGCTCCTATCTGAGAAATTGCCAGTACTAAGGACACTACTTTCTGAACTTAACAGTCAGCATAAGGTCATCATACAGTGGATACCATCCCACTGTGGAATACCTGGAAACGACAAAGCTAATCAATTGGCTAAGAAAGGAGCTAAAGAAGAACAGCTTGATGTGCTTGTTACATACCACAAAAAGAAAAGAATGATCAAATCGGTCAGAAAGCCACCAAAACCTGCTCAAGACGACTACCACATTATGGACAGACCAGAACAAGTGATTATTCTGCACCTCAGAACAGGACACAATAGATTACGCAACCACATGTATACACAATTCAAGATTGGTGAATCAGCCATGTGCACATGTGGATTGGCATCGCAGACAGCAGAGCACATACTCCAAGACTGCCCAAATTACAACATATCTAGGCAAACCTTCTGGCATAGAGAGATGACAATGGAAGATAAACTCTATGGACCGCTGAGTGAACTAAAGAAGACAGTTAAATGAGACAAGAGACAACATTGCAGTTATAGACATATTTCAAGCGAACGAAAGAAGAAGAAGAAGAAGAAGCAGAACATGGTAGCCATTGCCAGTTTCATTTTACAATTGTCCATAACATGGAACTTCTGCTGTTATCGCCATGCAACCATTTATTGTCTGGCATAGTTCACTGCATCTCATCAGTTGGATACTGCAGAATTATATCATATATCGTTCGCAAGAACCAAGTGATGACTGTGAATCTACAACCATGGTCAGGATGCGAAAACAGCAAATTAAAAGAGGTGTGGCCAAACAAGAACACTACAAAGGAAGTTAAAGAAGATTAATAAACCAATGCAGAACTGGTGTTGTTAGCTGCTACACGCTGCGGGATTTACTGAAGAGGGGATCCAATCACTTATGGACTGAATGGTTCGGTGTGCAATGAGGATGATCTGTCGACTGACTGACTGACTAACTAACTATATCATATGAAGTGAATAAATGAATAATACTTAAAACACATAATCATGGGTATTGCTTGAATGTAGAACATATGTTAACCCCATGGTAATTTCACATTTTAAAACAACATCTTTCAGTTTGCACAAAGCCAGCGGTTCAGCACCTAACTGCTAAGGCCCCACTATATTTTAGTAATTATTTATTGTTTGTCAAATACAATATACAAAATGCTTTATTTTCCTTTTTTAACTTTACGACCGTAGTTTGTGAGTTGTGGGGAAATTGCTTAGGAGGCTGTTTTATGGAATGTTGAATGTACAGAGATATCTGAAGACTGATTAACACTATTTTCCACCCACACTGGTATATGTTTGATTACTCGATTTGTTAATTGTCTTTTTATTTCATCTATGTAATTTGCTCAGCATTCACAATAGAATTGATAAATTGTTTAAATACACTAAGGGAATAAATTATGTTATTCATGTTTACAAATGCCAGTGTAATTCATCTTCTGTAATTGCTGTGAGGAACTGTTCACCAGCAAATAGGAATACAATACACCTACTGTCTTCAAGAGTTATTGCTACTTTACTATGTAGATAATGAATTACAGACAAAGACAATAAATCACTGACATATCTTGATCAAGCATATCCATAGACATCTCTGGTACACTCTGACTCAGGGAACTACAGCAGTGAAGTATGTAGCACACTTGGCTACTGGCCTGGTGGTCGTGTGTTTAAAACTCTATCAAGGCAGGGACATTTCCAAAACAGATCTGTGCTCCCAGGTCGAGCGAGCCTGAAACAAGCACCAGGAAATGTTCATGAAAGTGACAGCGACTGGCATGATTCTGACCACATCCCCCATCCAGTGCCTATCTGTTTATAAAACATGGGGTCAGCACCATATACCCAATACAGCTCCAGACATGGAAAAGGGGCACTTGACTTTTACTTTCTGTTACATTATGATTGGACAACTCCCACAGTTTCACATCAGTGAATTTCAGTGGTAGAATAAGACACACCAACATGATTAAAGTACATGCACTTCTACACATTGATAGGAAAGTGTTTACACTTATATTGAAGAAATGTTATAAACAATATTCTTCCACACAAATATATAATAAATATGCATGGATTAATACAAATTAATATTTTCTTCCTCTTCTTCATTGTTCATCTAATATTTTGTTTGTTTGTTTTGGACACAATTGCATTGTGTCTGTTTACAGCAAAGCTGCCTTTGCAACTTTAGGCAGACATACTTGACTTCTGCTGGCATTTGTTGATTGGGTTAGCCTTCCCAGTCATTTTGTAGGATGTTTTACGCTCACAAGTTTTAACATCATCTTTGTCCTCCATCTACTGGTGACACCAATTGGCCCATCAGAGACAGTCGCATGCATGCTAGTCGGCCCCTCAAGGCCATGACTTCCACCATCCCACATACAAATTATTCTGTTATATTTGACTAACTCTTACCTTGATCTGGGTGGTCTATATATACTTCAGCTTGTTCTATCTTGATACTTGCTGGTATTTTACTCTCCATCTTATCAAGGACTTTCATATCAGTGACAATCTCTTTGGTAGAACTGTGAATGTGATATGTTATATCTTTGATTATTATTAAAGAGTTACCATTTATATCATTTATTACATGAAATGATGGTGTGAATTAACTTCTTAATGTTCTGATTTATTTGAACAAGTTTCTATCTATTCCTGGCAACTGGAGACTCTCTCTATTACAAATACTCATAGTGAACTGCCTCTTGTCTTCTCTGATCACATGATTGATTTCGTAGTTTATGTAACTGGGTATATTTGTTTCTATTAACACATGTTTCAACTTTCTCCTGTATTCTATTTACCTGAAAAATATCTGTTTCTTGTAAACTTTGTAAAAATTAGAAATGATGTTTTGTGCTGATGGGATGAGAATTGCTCTCACTTGTGTGTCTAGCTCATCAGGTGAACTGCCATCATCATCTGATTTTTACGGATATTTAATGCACAAACTCTGTGGCTTCAGTGATTACCCCAGGGTCCTCCTGAAAAACCTGCACTCATGATCTGAACAGCACAGTCTGGAGAACGAACACATGACCTTCAGAGAGTGAGGCAGATACCTGGACAGCTTGGCCATGGAGAGCCCTGGGGACACACCAGATACTGGCACTGAGGTGTCAGGTGTAGACTGTATTCTAGGCTATGATATCATGGCATGAGGTGTTCAGTTTCCTTCCACACCACCTTTCCTGATCAGACAAATCACAGGAAATGATCAGGTATCTATTGTATGAGGCCGAGTCCATCATAAACAAAAATAATCATACATGGACTGGCCAATACCTAAATTTTCAGAGCTTCACACCTGTCCAGTACAAACGGGGCTTAGTACGGACCTTGTTTGACCGTGCTAGAAAGATATGCACCCAGGACACACTGACAGAGGAATTTGAAACTCTGAAGAATGTCTTAAACCTGAATGGGTACTCCACAGGATTTATAAAGCGCCATTGCCAACAGCCCAAACCCAAAGCAGACGTAACTACAGTCCCTAAACTCAAGGTATTCATCCAGCTAACCTTTCGAGGGGATGACGTAATGCAACGTCTACAAGACCGGCTTACTACAGCAGTAGGTCAAACATTCTGTGCGGCAACTCCAGTCATTAGATGTAAACCGTACCCATTCTACACCAACAGTCAAAGAGCTGTTCCTCTGTACGCCACAAACATTGTATTTACCAATTCACATGTATGCAGCCGTTTCTTTTTGAGCTGATGGATGAGAATTGCTCTCACTTGTGTGTCTAGCTCATCAGTGAACTGCCATCATCATCTGATTTTTACAGGATATTAATGCACACAAACTCTGCGGCTTCAGTGATTACCCCAGGGTCCTCCTGAAAACCTGCACTCATGATCTGAACAGCACAGTCTGGAGAACGAACACATGACCTTCAGAGAGTGAGGCAGATACCTGGACAGCTTGGCCATGGAGAGCCCTGGGGACACACCAGATACTGGCACTAAGTGTGTCAGTTGTAGACTGTATTCTAGGCTATGATATCATGGCATGAGGTGTTCAGTTTCTTTCCACACCACCTTTCCTGGTCAGACAAATCACAGGAAATGATCAGGTATCTATTGTATGAGGCCGAGTCCATCATAAACAAAAATAATCATGTCTCTGTTGATTGAACTCAGACCACTGTGTTTGGCTGGCCAGTACCCTAACCACTATGACCCCCTATTATGAACTAACAAGAGAATATTTTAAGTTTCCTCTCTGGTCTTATAACTGATTCAGTACCAGGTGATTCACCATGCATTTACTGGTAACTCCTCGCAGGAAATGCTTTTTATAATTCCCTGGCAACCATTCAGTTTTTACATTAACTCACATTATCCTATTGTTAAATTTTGTTTAGTTTTGTTGGGGGTGGGGGGGGGGGGGAGGGGGTCTCTTAGTCCCACATAAAGCTTCTTTGGGACCAATGGTGTAATTGGATACTGTTGCATGCGGTCAGTGGTTCGGTGTTGAGTTTTGTTTGGTTTCCCAATTCCTAATGACCAGATCATATGTTACTGCACATTAACTGATTCTGATTAATCAAGCTGCTAAACAATTTCTTTAGACCAAAATATTACTAGTTTAAGCAAGTTCCTTGGATGGAACCAGCATTCTATTACTAAAGACTATGCATTTCTAGGTTTCACTTAAAATAATTCATTTAAAAAAGTAATATTTATAATGAGAAAATGTCGGGAGTTGAATTACAGACCACTGGATTAGAGTTTTGGAAATCTATGTAACTATGAAGAACTGTACTCAAATAGTATTAGGTTCATTGTCTAACGCAACCCGATCTTGAAGTTATTGACGTTTTTTTGTGTATGGTAAGATAAGTTTGTTTTTAACTCCTGTTTCTGTTTATCTCTGGTTACTGTTTAATACATTTTTGGATTCTGCATTCAATTTTACATATACTTAATGGAGTTGCAACATTTACCTCCTTTTACTGTGTTCAAGATAAAATATTCAGCACAGCCAGTGAAAAAGAGATAGCGTAATCATAGCCCAAAATTCAAAATGCAGTGCCATGACTATACTAATTACTATAGTGGACCTGTATTTATTTATAATTAGAACTGGCAATTTAACTGCTAACATTAAACAGAATACAAGTTTCATTTGTAGCAGTAATTTATTTGTGTACTTGTATAATTTGTCGCCCTTTGACATGACTGAAAATAATTTTGAAAGCCAGTTTACAGACCTGTCTGTAACAGTAACAGAACAGTGTCATTATAGAGAACAAGTAGAAATCAATGATTAGTGAAAGTGACTGCTTAATTTTATGCAGCAGTTATAAACTTATTAACTTATAATTCATTTGAAATCCGTTCGTGCCGCACCGCATGTAATTGCGTATGTTGAACATGATCATGTCATAGTCATGTGATAAGTACTGACCAATGAATAAAAGAGCAAGTGCTTATCATCCCATGATGCATAAGTTCTGTTTCTGACCGTTGAGAAAATGGCCAGGTTGATCCAAAATCCGTCCAAAGAAACTCAAAGCGTGGTGATTCAGTTTCTTTCATTTGAAGGATGGCGACCAAATTGCCATATAGATGACTGACAATCACAAACAATATGTTGTATTTTGTAAATATTTGTGTTCATGTGAGGAATAGTGGCATCATTCATGTAAGTAAAATGTTCTGCATTCTTTTCCCTTCATTTTGCTGTTTATTTGACTAACATCTGTTGACTAACAACTTATATGTGATATTTTTACTAACGTAACCCAAAATTTTACCGAACCTTAACATTCTTCTTGCCCGTTCAGGGCTACAAAACAGATAAATGTCTGTCTGGGTTAAAATGTCTATATATTTATCAGATAAATTGATAAATTATTTGCGATTGCTTAATTTATGCAAGTTACTAACTTATTCTATATATTTAAGGAAATTTTATCAACAAAAGAAAGCTGATGCAGTGTATAGTGAAAAGGTCAAGGAAATTTAAGTACATTTTCATTTTTTTTTTTGGGGGGGGGGGGGGGGGTCATTTAATGAATAATAAGCAATTTATGACCAATTTTAATTGTTAGATAGGTCACGGCACATCCTATCGAAAGAGGAATGTGACCTTTACTTTCGTTTTACCAAAATGCACAATAAAATATACATCTTGCCAGGTTCGTTAGCACTGTGACAGACATTAACAGACATTTGTTTTGGCTCACTCACTTTAAAATCAAGCATAGTCCATGCACACCATTTTTACAGTAGTGATGGAATGAATTTTGCATATGGGTTAACTTTCCCTATTAACAGTGTCCCTCACCATTAGGCGAACCCACTCCGACTACAGAGGTACTTGTAATTAACATCCCCATGTCAAGGACAACAGGTCAACATTTTAATCCAGCTGTCCGGTGTAGGGGATGAACCGCTAACTTCGGCATCAGCACACCAGGATGTTTAAGAACACCATTCATATCCATTCGGCCAAGCGGACCTGCTCACAGACATTTAATGAATAATAAACAATTGACAGCCATTTTTAATTGTTAATTAAGTCACAGCACATCTTATCAACAGAGGAATGTGACCTTTACTTTCATTTTAACAAAACGCATAATAAAATATACATCTTGCTGGGTTTGATAGCAATGCGACAGACATTAAGAGACATTTAATGAATAATAAACATTTGGCCATTTTTAATTGTTAATTAGGTCACGGCACATCCTATCGACAGAGGAATGTGACCTTTACTTTCATTTTAACCAAATGTATAATAAAATATACATCTTGCCAGGTTCGTTAGCAATGCGACAGACATTTAATAAGTAATACACAAATGGCGCCCATTTTTAATTGTTAATTAGGTCACGGCACATCTATCAAAACAGTAATATGGCCACAACTTTCCTTTTACCAGTCCGCATACTAAAATATACATCTTGCCAGGTTTGTTTGCCAATAATTTGCAATGCACATTATTTTATGGAAGTGTCTATTCACAGGGCCCTATGTATAAACAAAGTGTCTATTCACAGGGCACGGCTGGTCACGTGATTTAACGTAAGTTTGCGGCTATATTATACATTTTCGTTGATTGGAAAACGTGTCGTCAGTGGCATAGTTGATAGTGTCTCCGCCTGATGGGTGGGAGCTCGAGGTTCGTTTCCTTGCCGGACATTTTTTTTTAAAATTGTTCAGCAATTAATTGGATGAAAGTCAAATGTCAATCGTTCGTTTCCTTGCCGGACATTTTTTTTTTTTAATTGTTCAGCAAATAATTGGATGAAAGTCAATCCTTCATCTCTTTGGGTATTTAGATTTGTGTTGTTTAAAGTGAGTGTAATTTAGTTAGTACCAGTTTCTCCAGTATTGGTCCTCGTTGCTTTGCACCACGGCAATTCCAATACCCAACCCACACAATTTTGAGTCCAAAACGATCCATTTTCCTTCTACCCCTTCTGGCTCCAGCCCTCTTCTTCCTTTTCCTTCCCCCCTCTCCCCTACCTCTTCTCCTCGGCTTCATTCTCTCCCCGCTGGCTGTTGTCAAAAGTATCGAGCACAAAGCACGTACTCCGTTGCTTCGGCGATAATTCTTTGTAATATTCATAGTTGGTTAGGTAGGTGGGTAGTTAGACACGAAAGTGGTTAAGTAGGCAGGTAGGTGGGTTGTTAGACAGATAGATGGTTAGAGAGGCAGATATGTGGGTAGGTAGACAGGTAGGTAGTTAAGTAAGCAGGTATGTGGGTAGCTAGGCAGGTAGGTGGATGAGTAGGTACGCAGGTAGATGGGTAGCTAGATTCAACCCGACACTCGCTCGTTGATCATCTGTGTTCCACCATGCCAATTCATACATCTCTTTCAACCTCTCCCTGCAATACTCTGAACAGGCAGGTTGACCGGCCGAGCGACCGAGAGAGAGAGAGAGAGAGAGAGAGAGAGAGAGAGAGAGAGAGAGAGAGAGAGAGAGAGAGAGAGAGAGAGAGAGAGAGAGAGAGAGAGAGAGAGAGAGGCAGGCAGTCAGAGATACAGACAAATAAACAACGGATATATAAACTGGCAGAATGACAGCAGACAGATAGAGAGTCAGACACACGCATACATACACACAGAGAGTCAACCAGACATACATATGCATATGGAAAGACAGACACACAGTTTGTTAGATAGAGATTCAGATAGACATATATACAAATGGACAGATACAAATAGACTGATAGAGAACAAGAAATCATGCAGGCTGTCATGGACAGACAGACAGAGAGACATCCAGACAGGCGGGCATGTAGAGAGACATCCAGACAGGTGGACAAATAGAGAGGCATACAGACAGGCAGACATATAGAGAGGCATACAGACATCTCTCTCTCTTCTTCTCTATCTCCCTCCCCCTCTCTCTCTTTCTTGTCTTTATCACTTTTTTATGTCTTTCAACACATCTTTCTCATATCTCTGTCTCGCACACTATCTTCATTATCTATCTCTCTCTTCTCTCTTTTCAACCCGCTTCACATATACCAGGTTTTCCTGCACTTTATATGCGTAGCATTTCCTTGTTTATTTGTTAATTCATGAGGCCAATCAGTCGAAAGCCTGGTGTTTGTATTGCGTAACAACCCTAATCATGTCTCTCTGAGGTGACGCATATTACTGTCAGCTTGGACCAGAATTATCAGGACATAAATAGTAGGAAATAGTAGGTCGGTAACGTAAACAAAGATGGATGCCTGTAAACAGTAAGTGTACAGAAACGCAAGTTAACAATTCTTAAACTCGCCTGATATTTAAACAGCCATACTTCAACTAAGTATAAAGTATCGATTCATAGGGCCCTGTGTATAAACAAAGTGTCTATTCATAGGGCCCTGTGAATAAACAAAGCGTCTATTCGTAGGGCCCTGTGAATAAACAAAGCGTCTATTCGTAGGGCCCTGTGAATAAACTCTCCCTTATTTTATTTAATAAATATTAATCAAAGTGTGGCTATTTTTAATTATTAATTAGGTCATGGCACATCCTATCGAAAAATAAATAATCTGCCGAGTTAGGCCTCACCAACCAGGATGCAATTATATATATTAATATTACTATATATGGTACTAACTAGTAACTACTACTAGTACTAGTACTACTATGTTGTTCGTTTAAAAATAGACAAGCCACTTTAATAGAGGGCAGAATTGTTAGCTTCAAATTTATTGAGCGGCGATAAAAACTCCCCCATTTCTTAAGCTCCCTTTGCACTACCTGGCTGTAGATTACACCGAGACACAAATAATTGAAACTTTAATAACAGTTAATAACTCCGCTTAGAAATTAACGTGCAGTCTTCATTTAGGAAAATGTAGGTACAGTCAGTTGCATTCGACTTCGTCTTGGCTCTTGCCAAGGTGTTTTCAGCTGTGATGGTTTCATAAGTAAAATTCTAATTTTTTAAATATTGTCTAAATGTGCATATTTATACCATAGAGTATATACATCACACCCAGTGGGAATGTTGTAGATCAATATCCAACATCAGTACATTGCGAGATATTGTTGCCCGCAATATCCGACCCAGGAGGCCGCCATTTTCCCAAGAATGACGGAAGTGAATACAAACGCTACGACTTACTCTTTCAAAAAAAAAAAAAAACCAGTCGTAAAATTTAAGAGGATTGACTTCATTGCACCATGTTTTATCCCATATATGGCTCGGTATTTTTCCAGGGTGGCCTGCCGAAAGCATCGCTCAAATCACATAACTCCGTAGCTCCAGTGAAGAACCCCAGGAAAAAATTGCACTCGTGACCCGAAAGACGTAGCCCGAAATCGAACCCACAACATTCGGAGCGAGAGGCAGACGGCTTGACCACTTCGCCCTGAGACTCCCCAAGAGTTACTCTAAATAGCCAAATGCGAAAAGCTCCGCGCTATGGTTGTATTAAATTCAAAAATAGTCAGCCTGGCGTGATTAACAAACCATATACTTGTTTATGCATCAAGAATGATGATGGCCATTCATTTCATTCAGTGGGGTTGAAAGTATGGAGCTGTGAGTGTGAGTTCTAAGATGGCTGATAAGGCCTATTTTGGCTTGAAATGTTCTTTGACAATGTGGACAAAGAATGCTTGACGTTCCAGGAAGGGGATCTCCTGCAGTGGTTTTTCTGTCCAGCCTTTTCTTCACAGCTCTTGCAGTCCTGGTTGCTTCACAAGTGACTGCACCCTTGCGTAATGAATGATGTCCGCCACGAATTTCGGTCTTTGGCAGCAGTCTCCCAGGTGTCAAGATGAATTCCAAAAGCTTTTATTGAGATCTTCAGAGTGTCTTTAAAGCATTTTCTCTGGCCTTTTGGGGGAGTTTGCCACAAGGCAGTTCGCCGTAAAATAAAATTCGTTTAGGGAGCCTGTGATCTGGCATGCGAGTTAAGTGACCAGTCCAGAGAATTTGATTCTTCATTAACAACAAATCAAATAGTTGTGTAGAGTATGCCTTAGCAAATTTCTTCTACCCTTTGTCTCCAGCTATATAATATAGCGTGTCTCAGTGGCGAAGAGGTTACGGACGTGGTTCGTGATCCCGCATACCCGCGTTCGAAACACAGCTGCGCGAGATTTGGCAACAGACCGCATTGCGCTGGATTTTTTACGAAATGGTATGGGCGCTGGTTGTTCAGAAAGCAATGGCAAACTACTGTACGTAACCTGCCAAGATATCAACAACAGTAAATAATGTTGGTGTTGACTGCATAGTCCTGTAAAGTATATGCAACTAACTATACTATATACCCTAACTAGACCAATTACATCTGTTGCTGTCTACTGCAGCTTCTTCCATGCCCTCACAATATTACTATTATTTAGTCACCAGATTATCCCAATGTACACAGAATCCTGCAGTCTTGTCAAGGTTGCACATTTGCTGTCATCGCTTGTTTTGTTTAGTCTTTTTCTTTAGCCTTTGAGGGCATTCAGTATATCAGCCTGAGCTCTTGCTCACTCTCTTTCCGGAGTACCCATGAACGCAACTATAGTGTTTAGTAGGGCATCTCAGCCGAACACTTTCCCCATCTTAATTTATCTTCCTCTAATTCTTTTATCCGCGTGTTTCTAGATCTCTGACTATTTTGCGTTTGCTCGGTACAATCCAGAAGAAAGACTTTCTGGGTGAACTATTGCCAATATCAGTTTCCTCATTGTGTTTCCTATTCAGCACCAGCATCTGTTTCTCATCTCTTGATTCGCTGAATTTGTCTAGTTCTCACCGGAAGCTTCACATTAGTGACTTTGTCATACCATTTTAGACCGGGTAGTGATATGGGAGTAGACGGAAAGTACATCAGACTTATTAGTAACTTGTACTGGGAAACAAGTGGCGTCTATTAGATGCGGAAATAGCTATTCGTCGCCTATAGAGATAAAAAGATGATTACGGCAGGGATGTGTACTGTCCCCAAGCCTCTTCAACCTATACACAGAAAGAATTTTAAAACAAGTTGAAATGGCTGGATTTAACATCAATGGAAGAATCATAAACAGCCGTGGGTAGGCTGACGACACCGTGTTACTTGCAGAAAGTGAACAAGAGTTACAAGACCTAGTGGAACAAGTAAACAGGTACAGTGCAGAATGTGGCTTAGATATTAACATCTCCCCACCCCCTCCTTCTTCTTCTTTAGCGTTCCGAGCCATTGAGGTTCTTTGCTGCAAATACAATCCGTCTCCATTCGTCTCTCTGGTGGACCTTCTCTTGCCAGTCGTTGATTCCAAGTGCTTGTAGGTCTGTACATGTATTATCTCTCCACCGCCTTCTTGGTCTACCTCGGGGTCTACGATCATTTATTTCCTGAGTGTAAGCGAGTTTTGTTTCCCTATTATCTTCCATTCTTTCTATATGCCCCAGCCATTGTAGTCTATTAGCCTTCATGATACCAGTGATTAGCGGGGACTTAAACAGATCATAAATGTCTTTGTTACTTCTTCTTTTCCACTCTCCACTTTGTGTATCCCTAATGGGTCCAAAGATGCGTCTTAAAATTTTGTTCTCAAAGGTTTGTAACAAGGCTTCGTCTCCTTTCGTTGTACTCCAGGTTTCAGAGCCATACAGCACAACTGGTCTGATCAGTGTTTTGTATATTGTGATTTTGGTGTTACGAGATAGCGCCTTTGATTTTAGTAGATGTTGTAGTGCATAGTATATCTTATTTCCAGAGTTGATTCTAGCTTGTATTTCTTCCCTTATGATGTTGGAGCAGTTGAAGATTGTACCCAGGTATTTGTATGTTTCCGTTCTTTTAATGGTCATATCATCTATTTGTATGTGGCCAGAGTTTCTAGCCATTCCGTCTCTTGAAATTACCATATATTCTGTCTTATCTTGGTTGATAACCAGCCCCATCTGTTGGGCTTTTCCCTTTAAGTGAGTCAATATTTCCAATGTCTTTTGTTCACTTTGCCCTATAATATCTATATCATCTGCATAACCAAGCAGCTTGGATGTTCCTCCAATATCACATTCCTCCTTTACCTTCCTTACAACTTTCTCTAGAGCCAGATTGAAGAGTAGCGGCGATAGTGCATCACCCTGTTTCAAGCCAGGTGTTATTTGGAAAGGGTCTGATTTCCTGCCTTTATATGTTACTATATTATAAGTATCTTCCATGCATAGTCTGGTCATGTTGATTAACTTCCTTGGTATTCCAAATTCCTGCATAGCATTCCATAGACTATTCCTATGGACACTATCATAAGCCTTTTTAAAATCCACAAAAATGTTATGGAGATCTCTTTTATATTCCCAATTTTTCTCGGCTATTTGTCGTAAGATAAATATCTGATCTATTGATCTGTTTTGTCTAAAACCCGCCTGGTAGTCACCTAATATGTCTTCTGAATATGGTTTTAGTCTATTTAGTAATACTGCGGATAGTATCTTATAGCTTGTGGACAGTAGTGATATTCCTCTATAATTTCCACATTGGAACTTGTCTCCTTTCTTAAAGATAGGTATCAATAATGACTCTTTCCAGTCATGGGGTAATTCTTCTGTCCTCCAGATTTTTATTATTAGTTCGTATAGCTTTAGATGTAATGCATGGCCACCTGCCTTTATAAATTCAGCAGCAATTCCATCAGTCCCAGTTGCCTTATTGTTTTTAAGTCGTGTGATTACATATAGGATTTCTTCAAATGTAGGTTCTTCAATTTGTGGTTCGCATGTTAGAACCTCTTCCTGTGGGAAAATGTTACTTGGAGCTTCACAATTTAGTAATTCAATAAAATATTCTTTCCATGTGTTGCACATTTCCTCATTGGTATTTATCATATTCCCATTTTTGTCTTTTAAACCATATGTGTTTTGTTGGTGCCCTCGTTTCATTGACTTCAGTTCTTTAAAAAGTTTTCTGGATTCATTTTTCTGGTGATTAGTTTCCATATCTTTGATTATATTACTCATATATTCTCGCTTCTGCTGTCTGACTATTTTTGTAGCCTCTTTACATTCATTTCTATAATGCTCTTCCTTTTGGATGTTATTGATGTCATTTAACCATACATGTCTGACATTCTTCTTCCCCACCCCCTCCCCCCAATAAAAATAACTATGATAATTAGCAGTGAAAAGGAAAGCTCATCAATGAAAATCACAATAAACGAGAAGATACTAGAACAAGTAACAAGTTTCTCTTATCTTGGACATATAATAACAGATGATGGAGGAAGTGAAAAATAAATCAAAAAAGAAAATAGGAATAGCGAAAAATGCTTTCAACGGCATGAAATCAGTACTAACATCTAGAGAGATTAATAACGCATTAAAAATGAGAATTGTCAAATGCTACGTATATTCAACGCTACTGTATGGCGCGGAAGCCTGGACATTGAACAAGAAATTAGAAAGTCGCATAGAAGCCATGGAGGTGTGGGTATACAGTCGAACATGTTGTATTTCATGGAATCAAAAACAATAAAATGCAGAG
>JACEFZ010016744.1:0-22500 GCA_014155875.1 Cepaea nemoralis
GCAAGAACGCAGCTCTGCTGTAAACAGGCACAACGCAATCACATCCGAAAAAAAAACTCCGGATGAACGAAGAAGAAGAAGAAGTATTGTTTGGTGCTCATAGAAGGAAAAGGACGTACAGATTAGAGGATCCACTAGACAACATAACATGTGAAAGCTATACTATAGTTACCGACCGGGATTCAAACCTATCACCTCCAAATGACGACAGCACCTCGCTGCAGGAACAAGTACATCCCACACAGTTACATACATGCAATCTCCTGTCTCAGAGTGAGACACGATTGCCTGCCTCAGACATTAATTATGGTGTCAGACAAGAGGACATTGATGTCTCTGGAAATGTCTGACAGAGGTGGTTTTGGACCAGAACAGTAGCTGGAGAGTTATCTACAGATCACACACAAGCAACGAAGCACATGTGTTGTGTGAATTTGTGAAGACAGCAGATGTTGGCCGGCACAGAGAGGACCACTGTGGCACTGACCTACTAGCTCCTTGTTCTTCTCGTCGATGGCCAGGTTCCTCAGGGCTGTAGCTGTAGCACACACCACTCGATCACTCTCGGCTGACAGCAAGTCGACCAGCAAGGGCAGACCTTTCTCCTTCCTCACCATAGCTCGACTATCCACAGCAGGCTGGGGAAAGAGTTCCACAACAGAAACTATCTTCATTTCACACTTTAACTTACAGGCTGACTAATGGAGAATACAGCAACACAGTATGCAACAGATATATCATGTCCTTTATACATAGGACATGAATCATTAAACAACGAATATACATAGGACATGAATCACTGAACAATGAATATACAGAGGACATGAATCACTAAATAATGAATACACATAGGACATGAATCACTGAACAATGAATACACACAGGACATGAAGCACTGAAAAATGAATATACACAGGACATGAATCACTGAACAATGAATATACATAGGGCATGAATCACTAAATAATGAATACACACAGGACATAAATCACTGAACAATGAATACACACAGGACATGAAGCACTGAACAATGAATATACACAGGACATGAATCACTGAACAATGAATATACACAGGATAAGACTCACTGAACAATGAATACACATAGAACATGAATAACTAAACAATGAATACACACAGGACATGAATCACTGAACAATGAATATTCATAGGACATGAATCACTGAACAATGAATACACAGGGGACATGAATCACTGAACAATGGATACAAACAGGACATGAATAATTGGACAATGAATATACACAGGATATGAGTCATTGAACAATGAATACACACTGGGCATGAGTTAATTACTGAGATTTGCATCACTGAAGCATGAATGGCCGAGATATAAATCTCCGAGGCATGAATGGCTGAGATATAAATCACTGAGGCATGAATAACTGAGATATAAATCACTGAGATATACATCATTGAGACCTAAATAACTGAAATATAAAGCACCGAGGCATGCATGAATCACTGAGATATGAATCAGAGGCATAAATCACTGAGGCATGAATCACTGAAATTGACAAAACTGAGACATGAATCACTGAGATATAAATTACTGAAACATGAATCATTGAAACATAAATCACTAAGATATAAATCACAGAGATATAAACCACTGAGATGTGAATTAGTGAGATAAATCACTGAGACATGAATCCTGTCACATAAATCGCTGAGATATAAATCAGACACTGAATAAAGTTGATCATCATGACATAAATTAACCACTGAACCACAAAGCATAAACAATTGAAACATAAATTGCTGAAACAATAAATTACTGAGACATGAATCAATTATTGAGACTCCAATAAATTACTGAGACATCAATCAAAAAAATACTCCAATAAATTACTGAGATATCAATCAATTACTGAAGAATGAATCAATAACTGAGGCATGAAAACAAAATCCACTAAAATCCAAAAAAGAAATAACTCTTAGACTATCACTTAGACACAATCCAACAAATCTCAACCATAAATCACTGAAACACAAATCAATCACAGAGATATAAATCACCGAGACACAGGCCTCCTACCTGCCAATCACAGGCTGTCAGATTCTGTATGGCTCCGGCAGCTGCCTCCATGGTGATGGGGTTTGTGCAGCGTCTCAACACCGTGGAGTACAACATGTGGATCTCCCCACCCCACAGGGAACGGTACTCCGTTGAGGTAGGGGGGAGCTGTAGTGGGGCACTGCAAGTAGACAGGCATCAAGATTGTCACCAACTACAGCTGGCTAGACCAACACAACATAAACATGTCTGTCAGCTGACAGCTACACAACAGCATATCTCACATAGAACACGTGTTTAGTTTAGTAGACAGCCATGTCAGCTGACAGCCACACAACAGCATATCTCACATAGTACACATGTGTTTAGTTTAGTAGACAGCCATGTCAGCTGACAGCCACACAACAGCATATCTCACATAGTACACATGTGTTTAGTTTAGTAGACAGCCATGTCAGCTGACAGCCACACAACAGCATATCTCACATAGTACACATGTGTTTAGTTTAGTAGACAGCCATGTCAGCTGACAGCCACACAACAGCATATCTCACATAGAACACATGTGTTTAGTTTAGTAGACAGCCATGTCAGCTGACAGCCACACAACAGCATATCTCACATAGAACATGTGTTTAGTTTAGTAGACAGCCATGTCAGTCAACAAACACACAACAGCATTTCTTGCATATAACTATACCAGCTTTAGCAGTAAATTATAAGTTGTCATAAAGTGTACATGTTACAATCTGAAAGTGTACATGTCACAATCTGAAAGTACATGTTAGTTTGAAACTACACATGTTACAATCTGAAAGTGCACACATTACTATCTGAAAGTGTATGTGCAAGTGGACATTATATGATCTGAAAGTGTATGTAAAAGTGCATGTTACAATCTGAAAGTGTATGTGAAAGTGCACATGTTACAAGCTGAAAGTGTGAAAGAGCACATGTTACTATCTGAAAGTAAGTGAAAGAGCACATGTTACAATTTGAAAGTGCACATGTTACAATCTGAAAGTATATGAAAGTGCACATGTTACAATCTGAACATGTTTGTGAACGAGCACATGTTAAAATCTGAAAGTGCAAATGTTACAATCTGAAAGTGTATGTGAAAGTGCACATGTTAGAATCAGAATGTAATTATGTTACAATATGAAAGTGTATGTGAAAGTGCACATGTTATAATCTGAAAGTGTGTGTGATGGTGCACGTTACAATCTGAAAGTGTATGTGAAAGTGCATATGTTACAATCTCAAAGTTTATGTGAAAGTGTATATGTTACAATCTGAAAGTGTATCTGAAAGTGTACATGTTACAATCTGAAAGTGTATGTGAAAATGCACATGTTACAACCTGAAAGTATGCAAAAGTGCATGTTACAATCTGAAAGTACGCATGCTACTATCTAAAAGTGCACATGTTACAATCTGATAGTGTATCTAAAAGTGTACATATTACAATCTAAAAATTATGTGAAAGTGCACATGTTACAATCTGAAAATATATCTGAAAGTGTACATGTTACTATCTAAAAATGTATGTGAAAATGCATATGTTACAATCTGAAAGTGTATATGTTACAATTTGAAAGTGCACATGTTACTCTATTTAAAAGTGTACATGTTACAATCTGAGAGTTTACTTGTTACAACCTGAAAGTGTATATGTTACTCTATTTGAAAATGTACATGTTACTATTTGAAAGCTTACATGTTACAAACTGAAAGCGTACATGTGACATATCACAACAATTTACATCTCACAATGTGTATGTCATATCTCATTCACAGTCTAATCTCACAATGTGTACATTATATCAGTGACTTATATGTGTCAGTCATGTCTCCTGTGACAGTATATATGTCAGTCATGTCTCCAGTGACAGTGGTAAAAATGCCACAGAGGAACAAGCACGATAGGAGGTTCCATTACTTTCTTTACACTCTCAGGGACGGGCCTGTCCGAGTCATAACTGCCTACAATTTTTCTCCTGTCATGCGTAGACACCTTCAAGACGTTTATGATCATACATTTCCCTTATCTACATCACTAAGTATGTCTGCCTAGAAGCCGTCCCACCCCCACAGGGCCAACATTGGGCACCCGG
This sequence comes from Cepaea nemoralis, assembly GCA_014155875.1. Classification (NCBI taxonomy): domain Eukaryota; kingdom Metazoa; phylum Mollusca; class Gastropoda; order Stylommatophora; family Helicidae; genus Cepaea; species Cepaea nemoralis. The sequence continues at coordinate 4,155 of JACEFZ010016744.1, forward strand.
TGCATCTACCAGCAGTGACACTGCACCGTAACTGACCGTGGGAAAGCCAGTTTCTTCCCATTCTCATTCCATGAGAGGGACCTCTGAAGAGTTCCCTCCCATGACATCCACTGACCGTGCTGTGGCTGCTGCAGTCTTCTGCACTAGCTTATTGTCCTGTCCTTCTGCTCTGTCTGGCCGAGGCTTCTGAACACCATTGTGTATCATGCTGGCAGCCAAAGTCTTCTTGTCTGTTGGACTAGGTTAGTCCCATATGTCAATGATGTCTCCAGTGACAGTACATATGTCAGTAATAAGATTGTTTGTCGCTAGGTGCTCACCTGTTGGGCTGACTTCCAGATTTGCTGGTTTGCATGGTCTTGGCTTTACTGGACTTATTGCCGAAACATCCAGCACTGCTTTCACTGGCTGCACATATAGATAAACACCTTCATCAGTACAAGATGTACTATACAAATGATAATACACTCAACAACAACACCAACAGAGTGCTCCAACAACACAGTACCCACACCCAACATCACAGTTACACAACAACAAACCTAACAGTTCCCCAACAACACAGTACCATAATACTACAGTACCCCAACAACATAGTACCACAACAATGTTAGTTAGTTAGTTAGTTAGTCAGCAGATCATCCTTATTGCACATCAAACCATTCAGTCCATAAGTGCTCGGATCCCCTCCTCAGCAAACCCTGCAGCGTGCAGCGGCTCACGACACCAGTTCTGTGTTGGTTTATTAATCTTTTTTGGCTTCCTGCATAGTGTTCTTGTTTGGCCACACCTCTTTTAACTTGATGTTCTCGCAGCCTGACCATGGTTGTAGATTCCCAGTCATCGCTGGGTTCTCGTAAACAACTTACTTCTCGTAGAGCATTCAGAATGTCTGCCTGGTCCATGGCTCGTCCGCCTTCCACAGTAGCCCTACCTGCAAGCCTGTCAGCCTGCTAATTCCTTGTACACCCGCATGCCCTGGCACGAAGATGCCAGCCGAGACCGCTCTAGAAACAGCAGCCACTCTCTTCAAACCCACCCCATCTCTATCCTCCTCAGCACACTCATTGAGTCGCTAAGGACACATGACCGATTGAATGTCTGTATCTCTAACCATGTTAGTGCTTTACTTACTGCCATGACTTCCATAGTCAGGCTGCTTGTGGTCAAATAAAAAAACGCCAGACTCTTCCTTCACAATTTTCCCTCTGGCCTGAGCCGTAAAGGCCCATGAACTTCTCACTCCTCGCATGACAGATCCATCCATGTAAATGACAGCATCATCCTCTAAAGAATTCTCTAAGATCAGAGCCTGTACTTCCGCCTCCACAGCAGCTGGATTTTCTTGTCTGCTTTTCCTGTCTAGTTGGATACACACTGAAAAGGATGTACAGAACTCTGTTGGCACTTGTACCCACTCCTCACCAGGTTCTAAGTCCTCAAGTGAACACACCTGCTGAAGAATGACTTCGGCGTGACCCATCCACGACTTTCCTCATTTTAACCTGCTGCCCTTTAGTTTCTTAATCTCGCTATGCAATGGATGTTGTGTGTTTGCGTTTACTCTGAGATAGGCACATGCTTGGCAAATTTGTATTATGTCCCTCGTGGTTGGAAAATCAAGAAGGTAGTGCATCGCCCTGTATGCTTATCTTTTGTACATCCAAAAATAATGCGCATAGCTTCATTCTGTATCCTTTCCATCCTTTCTGTCTGTTTATGACAGAGTCAGGATTGCCATCGCATACTCCAAAACAGAAAGGACCAGACCCTCGTATCAGTTATCAGTTGGGGTTATCTTCATTGCACCCCGGACAGGTCCATAGGTGCTCAGATCCTCCCCCCAGCATATGTATCAGCGTCCGGTGGCTAATAGTGCCAGTTGTGTTGGTTGACAAGGCACCTCGTTTTCCCGATGTACCTCTCGCGTCTGGCCGTGCCAGTTCTTACTCCCAAGTCTTTCATCCTGGACAGCGATGTGGATTCACTGACGTCAAAGTCCTCTTTCTCGACAGAGACCCTCGTAAAGAAGATATAAATGGTGCTGCTCAGTTTGCAGCCACCATCACCCGCATTGCAGCTAAACCTAGCTTGGCCTTTGTTATCACTTGGTCTACGCGCTCAGTATAAGCTAGGCTTTGATCAAATCGTATCCCCAGGTAATTCATTGCCTGCGTTCTTTCAACCGTCTCTGAACCCAGATTTACAGTTGGCGTTGGGGTGTTGACACTATGGTTATTCAAAGAGAACCATGTCACTGTTGCCTTTGTTGGGTTGACCATTGCCCCAGCTTCAACACACCAAGTGCTTATGTGATTGAGTTCGGTTTGTAAATCCACAGCAACCTGATCTCTATCCTTACCCTAATGATACACTAAAACATCGTCTGCATACGACAATGTCCTCCCCGGTCCTATGATTTGCTCGCTGGTGATTCTTACAGTGTAGGCGTTGAACAGCACCGGAGATAATGGTGATCCCTGTGGTAGGCCAGGATATATTGTTGTTGGTTCCGAAGTCCAACTGCCACATCTAAAAACTACTTTCCGTTGGAAGAGGGCTGCAGCGATCCAACTAAGGAGGAAAGGACTTATCTTGAGTTCAAGAAGCTGAAGCATTAAAAAATCCAATGGTACTCTGTTGTACGCGTCCTCAAGATCAATCGCTGCAGCAAATGTTTCAATGCCTGAGTGGAAACCTTCATAGACATCATGGGCAAAAACTGCTGCATTGGTCCAGGTTTCTCTTTTTGGACGGTACCCTCCCAGGGTAGGTGGGAAAACACCTTGCCTCTCTAGCTGGCTTGATATTTTTCTGGCAATTAACTTCTCCAGCAGCTTGCCTATTGTATTCTGCATGGTTATTACTCGATATCCCTGAATTTTTGTGTGGTCTTTGCCAGGCTTCGGCAAGGGAATCAGATAGCTGTGTAACCACTCCTCCTTGATGCTAGCACTCCCTATACTGTTGTTGTACATGTCTGCTAGTTTCTCTAGCTCGTTGTCGGTACACCTATTGATGTCGTCATATCTTATGCCATCTGGCCCTGGAGCGCTGTTTTTTGATCGTCGAAGCACAGCCTTGATTTCTTTCACTGTCACTGTGTCTTCATCCGAAATGTTCTGGGCCTTGCACCTATCTGAGGTGACCTCCTTGGTAAGATTTCGGCCTCTCATATCTGTCCGGTTGCTCTGCTCTAGATAGCATTTGAAGAGGGCTTTGCCCTTGTTCTCGTCAGTTCTCTGCCAGATGAGGTCAGCACCTTGGAAGTCAGGAATACTCTTATTCTTGACTACCCCACTCATGCTTTTATGTAGTCGCCAGAACAATTTCAGTGACTTGTCTGTGCTTACTCTTTGACATACCTCTGCCCATTTTTCACTTTTAACCACCTTAACCAGTTTTTTGAAGTAGCTTACTTTTGTGTGCATCTCTCTTTCTAAGTGCATGCAGGGACTAGGATGGGCAACTCTGTTCTTCTTGGCGTTTTGCCATTTCCTTACAGCACTACGCTTATCCACCCAGGCCTTTTCCACCTCAAAATTCCACCAAGGTGGCTGCTCCCAGCTTTTTTTCCTGCCCTGAAGCTTTCTGCGCTTGTCGCGCCTTATTTTACTCACCACATCTTGCCCTGTACTGTCATACTGGAAAGTCTTGACCGTTGACTTGTGCTGCCTGGTTCTGCCTTTCTCCACCAATATGCTGCAAGGGTGGTGGTCGCTGCCGTGGTACCCTAGGACACCCCATCTACACACTGTAGTGAGTGAAGGAGAAACCAGCGCCAGATCAATAGTACTGTCCTCATCACCTGGACGACTTGCTGTCCTGGTGACACAACCACCGTTGATACAAACCAGGTCAATGGTTTTAAGTGCAGTCTCGAGCTTCTCCCCCCATGTGTTGGAGGAAATGTTTTCCCCATGATCTGCCTTTAGCGTTGAAATCGCCACAGAAAATAACATTTCTCCCGTGACCTAATATGTCACTTAAGCACTGCCACTTATGGGAATCCACACTCGCGTTACGGGCATAACATTAACCAACATGAATGGTAGACCGGATTGAACTCTAATCGCCTGTATTTGTATGTCATCATTGTTCCAACTGAACATGTCTAGCTCTGAAGCCACCATACTGTCACGAATGAGAATCGCCATTCCCAGATGTCGCCTGTTGTAGAAACATTTGAAGCCGGCAATTTGGGGTAACTGATCGCCCAGTCTCGTCTCCTGGAGTGCTACAATGTTGTTCCTGTATACCAAGTTTGCCAGAATAGGGCCTCGTTGTTTTATGCTGGCACAGTTCCAATATAGAATACGAGTATTCCTGAGGCCCAGACGGTCACATCTGAGTCTAAAACGTCTTGCCTCACCTCGTCTGTCTTGCTGCTTACGGCCTCCCCGCCGCCTTGTTAGGTTGACTGCCCTCTGCACGGAACACAAACGCTATTCCATGTTGAAAAACCGAACACCACAGAAACACACACGCTGCAAAAATTCACTCAATGATTGCTTCGCTCAATGCACGAACGAACTCCATAGCATCGGCAAAGATCTTGAGAAGAAACTCCTGGTTTTACATCCTGGCACACAAATTACACGCCAGAGATGAAAATATCCATCTACTATGCGAAAAAGGAAACGGTCACAAAACAACACAACCGTCCACCGCCATCTTGACCGGAAACCCGCAACAATGCAGTAGCACAATATTACAGTACCACAAAAACACTAACACAATACCCAACAACATAGTACAAAAATACAGTACCATACCACAATAATACAGTACACCAAAAAAAAAGTGCTGCAACAATATAGTAGCACAACAATACAATACCACAAAAACACAACACACTACCCGACAACACAGTACAATACAGTACTTAATGGGAAACAAGAATATTGACTAAGCGGTGTAGAAAGGGGCATGGCTAGGATTCCTAAAAGTGATGTAGTAAAGATGCTACAACTGATCTAACAATACACTAACCTAGTATTGTAACGATACTGCAACTAATCTAACAATACCTAGTATTGTAACAACAGTGCAACTAATATAACAATACCTAGTATTGTAACGTACACTACAACTAATCTAACAATACAGTAACCTAGTATTCTAACAACACTGCAACTAATCTAACAATATATAGTATTGTATAAACACTGCAACTAATCAATCTAACAATACCTAGTATTGTAACAACACTGCAACTAATCTAGCAATACCTAGTATTGTAACAACATTGCAACTAATCTAACAAAACACTAACCTAGTATTGTAACAACACTGCAACTAATCTAACAAAACACTAACCTAGTATTGTAACAATACTACAACTAATCTAACAATACACTAACCTAGTATTGTAACAACACTGCAACAATCTAACAATATCTAGTATTGTAACGAACACTGCAACTAATCTAGCAATACACTAACCTAGTATTGTAACAATACTGCAACTAATCTAACAATATCTAGTATTGTAACGAACACTGCAATTAATCGAACAATACCTAGTATTGTAACAACACTGCAACTAATCTAACAATACCTAGTACTGTAACGAACACTGCAACTAATCTAACAATACACTAACCTAGTATTGTAACAACACTAAAACTAATCTAACAATACACTAACTTAGTATTGTAACAACACTGCAACTAATCTAACAATACCCAGTATTGTAACAACACTGCAACTAATCTAACAATACACTAACCTAGTATTGTAACAATACTACAACTAATCTAACAATACACTAACCTAGTATTGTAACAATACTACAACTAATCTAACAATACACTAACCTAGTATTGTAACAACACTGCAACAATCTAACAATACCTAGTATTATAACAACACTGCAACTAATCTAACAATATCTAGTATTATAACAACACTGCAACTAATCTAACAATATCTAGTATTGTAAGAACACTGCAACTAATCTAACAATACACTAACCTAGTATTGTAAGAACACTGCAACTAATCTAACAATACACTAACCTAGTATTGTAACAACACTGCAACTAATCTAACAATATCTAGTATTGTAACAACACTGCAATTAATCTAACAATATCTAGTATTGTAACAACACTGCAACTAATCTAACAATACCTAGTATTGTAACAACATTGCAACTAATCTAACAATACACTAACCTAGTATTGTAACAAAAGTACAACTAATCTAACAATACACTAACCTAGTATTGTAACAACACTGCAACTATCTAACAATACCTAGTATTATAACAACACTGCAACTAATCTAACAAAAATATAACCTAGTATTGTAACAACACTGCAACTAATCTAACAATATCTAGTATTGTAACGAAAACTGCAACTAATCTAACAATACCTAGTATTGTAACGAACACTGAAACTAATCTAACAATACACTAACCTAGTATTGTAACAATACTGCAACTAATCTAACAATACCTAGTATTGTAACAACACTGCAACTAATATAACAATACACTAACCTAGTATTGTAACAACACTGCAACTAATATAACAATACACTAACCTAGTATTGTAACAACACTGCAACTAATCTAACAATACACTAACCTAGTATTGTAACACTGCAACTAATCTAACAATACCTAGTATTGTAACAACACTGCAACTAATCTAACAATACCTGGTATTGTAACAACACTGCAACTAATCTAACAATACCTAGTATTTAACAACACTGCAACTAATCTAACAATACACTAACCTAGTATTGTATCACTGTGACTAATCTAACAAACCAATCATATATAGGCCTAAGAGAGTGGCTCATGCAGTTATATGCACTGAAGATTCTTCTTCTTCTTCTTCGTTCATCCGGAGTTTTTTTCCGGACGAGATTGCGTTGTGCCTGTTTACAGCAGAGCTGCGTTCTTGTGCCATTAGGCTGACACATCCGACTTCTGCGGGCATTTGTTGACCGGGTTAACCTTCCCGGGGGTTTCTTAGGACGTTAGACTCTCACTGTTGTGGTGTTATCTCCCATCCCAGCTGGCCCATATAGAACAGCCAAAGGCATTCTGGTCGGCCCTCAAGGGAAGGCAGGGGCAGACCATGGGCATTCCCCGCCATCCAAGGAGGCTTCCATAATTGCAGAGCCATCACACACCGCTCTGGTACTGGGCTCACCCAAGGAATCGTCACGTCCTGCACATGGCTGCTTAGCCTCACTTCCGTATATTGGGCCTTCCGTTCACCATAGGCTGTTCTTCCAGAAGCCAGAAGAATGCAGTTTGCAGATGACATCCACACAGTGAGCTTTCGATTCGGACATTCCACGTAATGGATTTGCTATCCAAGCAATATTCCATGTTGTGCCACTAGGACACTTTTTCCACCTTTTTTGAAGCCCACACAGTGAGCTTTCGATTCGGACTTTCCACGTAATGGATTTGCTATCCAAGCAATATTCCATTTCATGCCTCTGGGAGGCTTGTGTAACCGACATGCCTGTGGTAATGAAGTGTGGCAGTCTAAATACTTCTTCATGTACATTTAAATGTCAATCTGAATACAGTTAAAGTAAGCTGCAGTCGACTTGAGCTTGTTGATATCTCCATAGAGCTTGTCCTCGAATGAAGCAGGTGTGGGCCAAAATATCTTTCTCTGTTCTGCATATATTGGGCACTCTTGCAGCAAATGTTTAGCTGTCATTTTACCAGTTCCACAATTACATTCATCTGTATCTCCTATCTTTAGTTTGTTGAACAAGTGGTATTTCAACCTGTTGTGTCCTGTGCGGAGTCTGAAGATTGCTACTTGTTCTCTTCGGTCGAGTTTGTAATATGCATCATCCTTCTGGTGGCCTGGATGCTCTGATTCCCATTTGGTTCTATAAGTGCTTTTTATCAACCTCTTTGCCTCATTATAGGTTATGTCTATGTCAGGCTGTGGTAGTCGTCCGCCCTCTTTTGCCAGTCTGTCAGCCTCTTCATTTCCAGGTATACTGCAATGTGATGGTATCCACTGTATTACAACTTTTTTTGATTTCTGGCATAGACCATGGAGTGCTGCTCTTAGGCCAGCTATTTCTGTGCTGTTATTGCTCTTCAGTATTGAGACAGCTGACTTTGCATCTGTAAAGATAGCTATTTGCGTCTCTTTATTTTCCTCCATCAAGAGCATTTCTGCTGCAGTTTTCAGAGCCTCTACCTCCGCTTTGAAGTTACTTGAAAACTTTCCAGTTGCCACTGAATGTGTTTTTTTCACTCCATTTTTTAAATTGAGGAGAATTCCTCCTCCTCCATTCTCTACTGAATTTTTGGCTGATCCATCTGTATATGCATGGGTCCAATTGCTGCTTGGGTAATGTTCTTTTATGTAGTTTAGGGTTATTTCTCTTCTTTCGGTTTCATGCTGAGTGTTCTTTTTCTCAATACCAGGAATGTTTTCTATCATCTCAGGCAGTAGCTGCTGTCTCCAAGCTGGGAACTTGTCTGCATTGTAAATGGGTTTGACTGTTGATATGTTAAGTATGGGATCTGCCCTAATCTTTCGTTTTGCAGTTTCTACAAAGTTGCTACGCTTCAGTCTTCCCTTTCCAAAACCACTAAACCTTTTATACATAGGGTGGTCTGTCAATCTTCTAAATTTTTCAGCTTGTTGCTGGGCTCTGCTATCTCTTCTATCCTGCATTGGTTGTAAACAAGTGATCTTTTCTAGTTCATTAATAGGCGTTGTCTTCAGGCTTCCAGTTATGATTCGCATTCCTTGATTTTGGACTCTGCTTATTTTGTTAAAGTTTGACTTAAGCTGCTGTTGCCCAAGCTGCAATGCCATATTCCAGTACTGGCCTCACCCGTCCAGTATATAACTTCTTGAGAACTTTCTCATCTGCTCCCCACGTTGTACCAGCAAGCTTTTTCATGATTGCCATTCTTTGCCTTGCTCTTGTTCGATTTTTCTCAACCTGTGTCTTCCATGTCAGGCGACGATCAAAGGTGACTCCTAGATAGTTTGGATTTTCTTCATGGCGCAATATTTTTCCATTCAATACCAGCTTAGGTTGCTGAGTTTTAGTTGAGAGGGAGAATACTGTGCATGTTGTTTTCTCCTCACTTATCTTCACTAGCCATGATTTTGACCAGTCCTCTAGCGCTAATAGGGCTTGCTGTATTCTGCTGTTAGCTGTACTAATATATTCTTCAGATGTCCATATGGCTAGGTCATCTGCAAAGGATGATGTGTGTACTCTGGCTGGAAAATTTTCCGTGATGTCGTTTATATATGCTAGGAATAATGTTGGTGAAAGAACTCCTCCTTGGGGGACACCTTGCTCCAACAGCATCATTTTGCTGGTTTGTCCTTGTACTTTTGTCCTGGCAGTTCTGTTCTCAAGGTAGTGGCTGATCCATTTGTACATTTTCCCACAAACATGCATTTTTTGCAGTTTTACTTTCAGTCCTTCCTTCCATACTTTATCAAATGCTTTTTCTACATCTATCCAGACCGCTAGTGTGTGCTTTTTCTCTTGGAAGGCATCCTCTATTTCCTGAGCTATATAGGTTATTTGATCTTCAGTGGATCTGTACTTTCTGAATCCTGCTTGGTGAGGTGTTAAGAGTTGGTTTTCTTCCAGATGCCATGTTAGCCTGCCATTGATAATGCGTTCCATTAATTTTCCTACACAGCTAAGAAGACTGATAGGTCGATAGCCATTTGGTTCTTCCAGGTCTTTTCCTTTCTTTGGGACTGGTATTAGTATAGCTTCCTTCCATGCCTGTGGGACTATTCCCCTCTTCCAGCTGTAATTTAGGACTGCTAGTAGTTTCTTTTTTGCCTTAGTGCCTAGTCCTATTAGCATTTCATTTGTGATTCCATCCTTTCCTGGTGATGTCTTCTTTTTTAGGGTATTCATTGCCTGTTCCATTTCTTCCATTGTTAGATTTGCCATCATATATTCTGCTGCTGTCTCTGTATATCTATGATGTATCTGTTTATCTTTGATTGCTTTCTTCTGTTCGGCTGTAATATCAATGTGGTTTGCACTGGCATAGTGTTCCATTAGTGCATTTGCAGCCTTTTTTCCTGTAAGCAAGGCATTTCCTTGTTTAATTGTTATTTGTTTGTTTCTAGGTCCTTCATTGTTCATGGCTTTCACTAGTTTCCATAGTTTGTTTCCATCCCTGTCAAAATTCAGGTTTTCTGTTTTTTTCCTCCAACAATCTCTTGTTGTTTGATTTACTGTTCTTTTATATTTTGCTGAGATGGCTTTGAGAGAGATGTTCGCTTCAGTTGTTTGTTCTCTCTCTGCGGTCTTCCTAGCATCTTCAACTTTGTCCTCCAAAATTTGTAGTTCCTCAGTCCAGTATGGTTTGTAATTTTTCCTCGCTCCTCTTGGAATAGACTCAGTGGCCGCCTGTATTATTGCTCTGTTTAGACTTTCCACCATTTGCTTCATGTTGCCATATCGTGTATTTATGTTTTCACAATATTTGTCTGTTAGTATGGAAAATCTGTCCCAATCTGCTCGTTTGTAATTCCAGCGAGGGCAAAGGCTTTTGCTCCTGTGGAACATACTCCATATTTATTACAAGCTTGATTGGTCTGTGGTCACTACCTGCTAATTGGTCAAGCACTATGGCGATCGATTTTGTGGAGGATGTCTCCTGTGCAGAAAGCTAAGTCTGGAGTAGAAGTGGTAATCCATCTTCTGGAGTAGAAGCTCGGTGTGTCATCCGCTTTGTTGAGTAGATGGAGATTTGAGTCTATTTCCCAGTCCTCCACTTCATCTCCTCTTTTGTCAGTATCTGGGTATCCCCATCTTTCTGAGCGGCTATTAAAGTCTCCGACAACAATGCAATTTGTGTCAGTTATTTCCATGTTTGAGAGTGTAAGATCCTTATCTGCCGGGCTATACAGATTGTAAATTCTTATTTTCATGTCCTTTATCATTATATCAACACCTATAATTTCCGTTTGGTTGTCAGAGATCACAGATACTTCGCTGCAAGGTATTGTATTTCGTGTAAGTATTACAACTCCTCCTTTGTGTCCTTCGCGGTCGAAACGTGTGGCCTGATATCCCTCGACTGAAAATGTGCGATTGGCGTTGAGGTGTGTCTACTTGAATGCATGCCACATCTATTCTATCTTTATGAAGACGCTGTGTTAGGGAGGCTTTCTTGTTATAAACTCCTTCGGCATTCCATTGTAGTATGTTGAGAGTCCGGGGTGTTTGGTCAATAGCTCTTAACCTACTCCTCTGTGCCTTGACTCCACAGCACAGGGGAAGGTGACCACCAGTAGTCATGGGTGGACCCCCTCGAGGCAGGGGGCCCGGCACTATCACCACCTGATGGGACTTCACGGGATTAGCACCATAACGATTAATTTTCATCTGTGGCATCATGAAATGATAAAGTTACGTTGCACTTCTTTGTCAAGCCTGTGGCTCAGTACATCCGATTTCGACAAGCATTTTTCGGGATGCTTTCCCTAGCCTTTGACTGTCCCCAGTCTACCTACAAGGCAGCAGGTTTGTGCGTCACTTCATCTGGTCCCTCTCCCTTGACTTGTCCGACATGGGTGACCCTACCAGTAGCTGTGCTACCGTCGGCATAGCTCTTGGGGTCATTGGAACGCTCAAGCCCCTCTACCTCGTCAAGGTGGACGCACGGCAGAGGGGACTGAAGATTCTAACACTGTGATCTGCCAATTATTGTTTGATGAGATCTAATTTGGACAAATGTTGAAGCTGCACAAGCGTGTGATTAAATGGCTGGCATTGAGAGTTGATTCTGCACCTAATGGAGTTAATGTGTTGGCTTGTCTGTAGTTGACAGATTCTCAGAGTGTGATCTGTCTGTAGTTGACAGATTCTCAGAGTGTGATCTGTCTGTTTGTAGTTGACAGATTCTCAGTGTGTGATCTGTCTGTAGTTGACAGATTCTCAGAGTGTGATCTGTCTGCCTGTCCCCTGACTGCTGTTTGTAGTTGACAGATTCTCAGAGTGTGATCTGTCTGTCTGTAGTTGACAAATTCTCAGTGTGTGATCTGTGTGTAGTCGACAGATTCTCAGTGTGTGATCTGTGTGTAGTTGACAGATTCTCAGAGTGTGATATATCTATCTGTCTGTAGTTGACAGATTCTCAGAGAGTGATTTGTCTGTCTGTAGTTTACAGATTCTCAGAGTGCGATTTGTCCGTTTGTCTGTAGTTGACAGGAGTATGATCTGTCTGTCTGTCTGTCTCTTGTTGACAGATTCTCATAGTGTGATATGTCTGTCTGTGGCATAACGCAACCACCATTATTCATTTACCAACTCCTGCCGCAAAAAGAAGAAACAACATTAAAAGAAATTGACTTCACAACCGCAAATGGAGACTAGGACTTAAAACTTAACATCGAAACTGGAACTGAACAAGTGACAAATGACGTGGATTCTTAGAAAGATTGCATCAGACAAAGCTCGGAAGACCATTGGACGAAAAGGGACATGTGACCCGCTTTCGCGCCAAAGCATAATTAGCATATGTTACTATTTCATCAGAAATGTTAATAAGCCCGCACTCTTTTCTGAAACTCGCCTCATGAACAGATGTGAGAAGATTGTGTGACCAAAAGTTTCAATGGGCAAGGCAGAATGTCTGGATCCTAGTGAGCTTGGTGGCTACATACCAACAACCACCCAACACATCAGCAAACTAACCACCTAAATCAGACCTGAAAGAGGGAAGCCGAGAGAAAGAGATGAACCACAAGTGAGATGGAAGATGACTTGGCTATGAGCAGAGTATGGGGAGGCCTTCAGAGGAGCTATACGGGCAGACCTGAAGTGGATCCATCAGTCAATGGACCCTGGCTTACCTAATCTTCCAGTCACCAGGTTACCTTTCTAAATTGGTAGACACCACACCCAATTTCAGGAAACTGATAATTAATTGTTGATTCATACCATCACACTTAATATGTACAACATCAAAATGTTTACTATGTTTCACACTTGTTGACATCTCATATATTGATGCTTGATTGATTGTCTGGGACTATGGTCCAATGTGCAACTTTTCTAATATTTTGTGTAAATCACAATAGAGATGTATGTACTGACCAGAAGGCTCAGGCCAGTCAATAAATGATTAACATGAATTGACCTTCTGTTAATTTGTCAGTTCAAACCTATCTGTGAGTCAACAACTTCTTTGTACATCATGTTGTCAGAATCTAATGTGATTGATTATGTGTTTGATTGTTTAAAGATAAATTAACTCATAATGACTTACTGAATGGGGAAATAAAAAGACTCTAGATCTATCAACTGCTCAACATCCATGTTTTCTTCATCTAAATCAGGCTGAGAAACTTCTCCAGACTTTCCTCAGATTTGATAACCAATAAGGGGGCTTCAGAGCTAAAGAATCCTTGGAGAAGGGGCAGAATCCCAGTTAGTAATCATTATTCTCACCAGGGCCATAATCTATATCTCCTAGACATACTTAATAGAACGAGGCCTGCAGATAACTCAAGGTTCATATTCTGGGGTTATTGAAGATAGAAGAGGATGGGGCTCTACTTCTTTTGTTAGAGATGGGGCATGCACTACAGTGATCTCCCACTCCTTTCAAAATATATGACACTGTCAATCAATCACTATCAAATGTTGATGGCCATGTGTGCACAAACAAAGTATCTATTGACACTGGATGTTTGTACTGTCTTCATGTGTAAATAAGTGCAGAGACAACAGATTATCTACCGACACTGGATGTTTGTACTGTCTTCATGGGTAAATAAGTGCAGAGACAACAAACAGTATCTACTGACACGGGATGTTTGTACTGCATTCATGGGTAAACAAGTGTAGAGACAACAAACAGAGTATCTACTGACACGGGATGTTTGTACTGCATTCATGGATAAATAAATGCAGAGACAAAAAACAGAGTATCTACTGACACTGGATGTTTGTACTGTCTTCATGGGTAAATAAATGCAGAGACAACAGAGTATCTACTGACACTGGATGCATGTACGGTCTTCATGGTAAACAAGTGCAGAGACAACAAATAACAAGAGATGTCTTACTTTTGCTTGTCTTCCCCTTGCCAGTCTGACCAGGCTGTCTGGGCAGGCTCCTTTTCTTGTAGAAATCTGGGTCGACGACCTCCTGAATGCGGTAGGATAAGTTTCGGAGGACACAGACTGTGTTTTCCACCACTTTGTTGTCAATGTCACTGCTTGTTGTGTCTTCGGCTGCCAGTTTTAAGATGTATATGAGAGCATTGACCAAACCCTTACACTCTCGCAATCTCTTCCTGGCATCAAAGCCTGCAGAGCTGACATTTCTAAGTGAAAAAAGAACAAATCACATTACTGATGAGAGTGAACGCAACAACAAACACATAGATTTCACACATTACTGATGGGAGTGAACGCAACAACAAACACATAGATTTCAAACATTACTGATGGGAGTGAACGCAACAAACACATAGATTTCACACATTACTGATGGGAGTGAACGCAACAACAAACACATAAATTTCAAACATTACTGATGGGAGTGAACGCAAAAACAAACACACAGATTTCACACATTACTGATGGGAGTGAACGCAACAACAAACACATAGATTTCACACATTACTGATGGGAGTGAATGCAACAACAAACACATAGATTTCACACATTACTGATGGGAGTGAACGCAACAACAAACACATAGATTTCACACATTACTGATGGGAGTGAACGCAACAACAAACACATAGATTTCACACATTAGAAATGGGAGTGAACGCAACAACAAACACATAGATTTCACACATTACTGATGGGAGTGAATGCAACAAGCACATATTAGTGATGGGAGTAAACACAATAAGAAACACATGAATTTCACACACAGTTGAAACAAGTGCTAAACAGGCCTGACACATAAATAACATTATGACATCAATACAGACACAATCACATAGACAAAACAACAACACTCAGCAGGCATGGGACAATAAACAAATTATGACACAGAGACATAAACAGAGAAGTCTTCATATTCACATATAAAACACAAAACTCACCTGACTATAACAGACAAACTATAACAGAAATAGCCACATATATTCAAGTACAGAAAAACTTGCAGAAACAGATACATACATTCATATAAAAATCATCAGAAAACCTACCTGAGTATGCCAGTTGTATTGCGACAGACAGTTGTCCATGGCAGCTGAGAGGAGGAACTGCCAAGTGCACTCCAGCCAGAATACTTTAAGATCACATTGTTGACCAACACTGTCAGACCATCTTCAATAACAGACAGTTTCAGGTCCTGCATACACACAGATAATAGTTAGAACATCTTATATCACAGTTTCAGCTCCTGAATACAAACATAACAGTTTCAGACCATCTTATATCACAGTTTCAGCTCCTGAATACAAACATAACAGTTTCAGACCATCTTATATCACAGTTTCAGCTCCTGAATACAAACATAACAGTTTCAGACCATCTTATATCACAGTTTCAGCTCCTGAATACAAACATAACAGTTTCAGACCATCTTATATCACAGTTTACCTCACAGGAGGATAGGTTCCAGAGGACCCCAGTTACAGACTCTTTGACATCTTCCTGGTCTGTCTTCCTCAGCAAGCGTATTAGTTCTGGAATGCCGTTCTCATTTTTGATGGCTCTCTGAAACAACAAGAAATGCAACAGTGCTGGTGGCCATGTAAGTCTCCCTGGACACGATTCAGACATGGCTATTATAGAGCTGGGACACTACCGTATGAGAACTAAATATAAATGTTTTGCATATCCTTTACAGGATATCGCTGTCAACATCAGCATCTTTCAGCTGTATGTTGATTTCTTGGCAAGATTACACTCAGTAGTTTGCCATTGCTTTCTGAGCGGCCGGCTCAGTTATCCCGCAAGTCACCAGCGGGGGTCGAACAGCTCCCAGTTCTCGCCCGCTATGAGATTCTGCGTGATAAACGGGATTACAGAGAAAGTGTTCTAACCCTTCGGCCAGAGAGACTGGCGTATGAGAACTACTGTTCACAAAACTAACTTTACTGATGACATTAGAACTACAGATGACATAATACAACCGTACTAGTCACATTACAACTGGTGACATAAAACAATTAAACGGTGAATGAACCATAATGTATAATTAAGTGATAACATTAGACCTACCAATGACATTAGAACTACAGCTGACAAAAAACAACCCTACTGATATTATAACATGACATAAAACAATGTAACTGGTGAATCTATATATATAAAACAGAGTGTATGTGGCTTTGTGTGTTTGTGGTCAGCTATGTATTGGATGCGTTCGATAACGGTACATCCGATTGAGATGAAATTTTCTACACGTCTTCCTTTCATTCCTGTGCAACCGACTATAATAGTTTCTTAGTGTAAAATCTTCTACTTATTTAATAACATTTACTTTTTCATTTTTCATTATATAATTTCTATATAGCAGGGGGACTTCACTCTAGAAAAGTTATTTCAAGGGGCATAACTTTTAATAACATTTCTATATACTTTATAGTCATATTGTTGGACTTACTTGCACTATTGTTAAACTCTTTGTCTATAGTTATTTTCAGGCATATGAGTTATAATAAATAATGATATAATCGTTAAGGCATTTTCAAAGTTTTCATAAAAATAATGCATAATGCATAACATTGTAACCCATCTTTTTCTGCTTAAAGAAGTGATCAACTGTCATGTCGGTGATTAAAAACAGTTTTCATTAAAAATAATGGATGGTGTGTGGAAGGACATTCTTTTAAGTTACTGTGCGCCAGGAGCTGGGCAAAACCATGCCAGGTCAGATAGATAGACAGACAGACAGATAGTCGGGAGCTTATTTGACTACTTATATGAATTAAACGACATGCTCCCCACCAGGGACTGGGTGAAGCCGGGCCGGATCAGACAGACAGACAGACAGATAGTCGGGAACGGGAGCTTATATGACTACGTATATGAATTAAATGAGATGCTCCCCACCAGGGACTGGGTGAAGCCGGGCCGGGTCAGACAGACAGACAGATAGAGAGACAGACAGTCGGGAACGGGAGAGCTTATATGACTACGTATATGAATTAAATGAGATGCTCCCCACCAGGGACTGGGTGAAGCCAGGCCGGGTCAGACAGACAGACAGACAAACAGTCGGGAACGGGAGAGCTTATATGACTACGTATATGAATTAAATGAGATGCTCCTCACCAGGGACTGGGTGAAGCCGGGCCGGGTCAGACAGACAGACAGACAGTCGGGAACGGGAGAGCTTATATGACTACTTATATGAATTAAATGAGATGCTCCCCACCAGGGTCTGGGTGAAGCCGGGCCGGGTCAGACAGACAGACAGATAGACAGACAGACAGTCGGGAACGGGAGAGCTTATATGACTACGTATATGAATTAAATGAGATGCTCCCCACCAGGGACTGGGTGAAGCCGGGCCGGGTCAGACAGACAGACAGACAAACAGTCGGGAACGGGAGAGCTTATATGACTATGTATATGAATTAAATGAGATGCTCCTCACCAGGGACTGGGTGAAGCCGGGCCGGGTCAGACAGACAGACAGATAGTCGGGAACGGGAGAGCTTATATGACTACTTATATGAATTAAATGAGATGCTCCCACCAGGGACTGGGTGAAGCCGGGCCGGGTCAGCCAGACAGACAGACAGACAGACAAACAAGCAGACAGACTGATAGATAGATAGATCCCCTCCAGGGCCTGGGCGAAGCCGGGCCGGGTCAGCTAGTGGACTATAAATTACATATAATGTAAGTGATAACATTGAAACTACTGATGACATTAGCACAGATGTTGAGTTGAGTTGAGCTAAGAACCGACATCACTCAGGACGTTCCATATGTGCTCCGTTCCCTTGTTCAACAGCCAGTGAAGAGTCACACTACTAATAATTCCCACCACTATCTGATTGAAAGTTCTCCTGGTCTTCCCTCTCAGTTTTGAGATTCTACCAGAACCCCTGCCAATCCCCAGCAATCTTATCCTTTCCACGTATGGGTTCTCAATCTGTTCCACCTTCTCCACTTAGCCCCATAGGCACATGACCATCTCTCCCTTGTCTATAGATAATCGACCACCAAGAGGTGTATTCCCTGCCAACCTATCATCCTATTCATTCCCCCGCACTCCTGCATGGCCAGTGCAAAATATCTATACAATTCTAACAATCTGTGACCTCTGAAGCAAGGTGAGCAATTCCACATAAAACATTCCTTTCTCCACCTTACTAAGTATACTCCTTGAGTCCGTGATGAAGACAATGTGTGTTGCAGTTG
>JACEFZ010016744.1:27500-37087 GCA_014155875.1 Cepaea nemoralis
GAGACTGGAAATAATGCCACCAAGAATGTGGAGACTGGAAATAATGCCACCAAGAATGTGGAGACTGGAAATAATGCCACCAAGAATGTGGAGACTGGAAATAATTCCACCAAGAATGTGGAGACTGGAAATAATTCCACCACGAATGTGGAAACTGGAAATAATGCCACCAAGAATGTGGAGACTGGAAATACTGCCATCAAGAATGTGTAGACTAGAAATAATGCCACCAAGAATGTGGAGACTGGAAATAATGCCACCAAGAATGTGGAGACTGGAAATAATGCCACCAAGAATGTAGAGACTGGAAATAATGCCACCAAGAATGTGGAGACTGGAAATAATTCCACCAAGAATGTGGAGACTGGAAATAATTCCACCAAGAATGTGGAGACTGGAAATAATGCCACCAAGAATGTGGAGACTGGAAATAATGCCATCAAGAATGTGTAGACTGGAAATAATGCCACCAAGAATGTGGAGACTGGAAATAATGCCACCAAGAATGTAGAGACTGGAAATAATGCCACCAAGAATGTGGAGACTGGAAATAATTCCACCAAGAATGTGGAGACTGGAAATAATTCCACCAAGAATGTGGAGACTGGAAATAATTCCACCAAGAATGTGGAGACTGGAAATAATGCCACCAAGAATGTGGAGACTGGAAATAATGCCATCAAGAATGTGTAGACTAGAAATAATGCCACCAAGAATGTGGAGACTGGAAATAATTCCACCAAGATGTGGAGACTGGAAATAATGCCACCAAGAATGTGGAGACTGGAAATAATTCCACCAAGAATGTGGAGACTGGAAATAATGCCACCAAGAATGTGGAGACTGGAAATAATGCCACCAAGAATATGGAGACTGGAAATAATGCCACCAAGAATGTGGAGATTGGAAATAATGCCACCAAGAATGTAGAGACTGGAAATAATGCCACCAAGAATGTGGAGACTGGAAATAATGCCACCAAGAACATGGAGACTGGAAATAATGCCACCAAGAACGTGGAGACTGGAAATAATGCCATCAAGAATGTGGAGACTGGAAATAATGCCATCAAGAATGTGGAGACTAGAAATAATGCCATCAAGAATGTGGAGACTGGAAATAATGCCATCAAGAATGTGGAGACTGGAAATTATGCCATCAAGAATGTGGAGACTTGAAATAATGCCATCAAGAACGTGGAGACTAGAAATAATGCCATCAAGAATGTGTAGACTGGAAATAATGCCACCAAGAACGTAGAGACTGGAATTAATGCCACCAAGAATGTGGTAATTCCACCAAGAATGTGGAGACTGGAAATAATGCCATCAAGAATGTGGAGACTAGAAATAATGCCATCAAGAATGTGGAGACTGGAAATAATGCCATCAAGAATGTGGAGACTGGAAATTATGCCATCAAGAATGTGGAGACTTGAAATAATGCCATCAAGAACGTGGAGACTAGAAATAATGCCATCAAGAACGTGTAGACTGGAAATAATGCCACCAAGAACGTAGAGACTGGAATTAATGCCACCAAGAATGTGGAGACTGGAAATAATGCCACCAAGAACGTGGAGACTGGAAATAATGCCATCAAGAACATGGAGACTAGAAATAATGCCATCAAGAATGTGAGACTGGAAATAATGCCATCAAGAATGTGAGACTGGAAATTAATGCCATCAAGAATGTGGAGACTTGAAATAATGCCATCAAGAACGTGGAGACTAGAAATAATGCCATCAAGAACGTGTAGACTGGAAATAATGCCACCAAGAACATAGAGACTGGAATTAATGCCACCAAGAATGTGGAGACTGGAAATAATGCCACCAAGAATGTGGAGACTGGAAATAATGCCACCAAGAATGTGGAGACTGGAAATAATGCCACCAAGAAAGTGGAGACTGGAAATAATGCCACCAAAAACATGGAGACTGGAAATAATGCCACCAAGAAAGTGGAGACTGGAAATAATGCCACCAAGAACGTGGAGACTGGAAATAATGCCATCAAGAATGTGGAGACTGGAAATAATGCCACCAAGAATGTGGAGACTTCAAATAATGCCACCAAGAACATGGAGACTGGAAATAATGCCACCAAGAACGTGGAGACTGGAAATAATGCCATCAAGAATGTGGAGACTAGAAATAATGCCATCAAGAATGTGGAGACTGGAAATAATGCCATCAAGAATGTGGAGACTGGAAATTATGCCATCAAGAATGTGGAGACTTGAAATAATGCCATCAAGAACGTGGAGACTAGAAATAATGCCATCAAGAATGTGTAGACTGGAAATAATGCCACCAAGAACGTAGAGACTGGAATTAATGCCACCAAGAATGTGGTAATTCCACCAAGAATGTGGAGACTGGAAATAATGCCATCAAGAATGTGGAGACTAGAAATAATGCCATCAAGAATGTGGAGACTGGAAATAATGCCATCAAGAATGTGGAGACTGGAAATTATGCCATCAAGAATGTGGAGACTTGAAATAATGCCATCAAGAACGTGGAGACTAGAAATAATGCCATCAAGAACGTGTAGACTGGAAATAATGCCACCAAGAACGTAGAGACTGGAATTAATGCCACCAAGAAAGTGGAGACTGGAAATAATGCCACCAAGAACATGGAGACTGGAAATAATGCCACCAAGAAAGTGGAGACTGGAAATAATGCCACCAAGAACGTGGAGACTGGAAATAATGCCATCAAGAATGTGGAGACTGGAAATAATGCCATCAAGAATGTGGAGACTGGAAATAATGCCATCAAGAATGTGGAGACTGGAAATTATGCCATCAAGAATGTGGAGACTTCAAATAATGCCATCAAGAACGTGGAGACTAGAAATAATGCCATCAAGAATGTGGAGACTGGAAATAATGCCACCAAGAACGTAGAGACTGGAATTAATTCCACAAAGAATGTGGAGACTAGAAATAATGCCATCAAGAATGTGGAGACTGGAAATAATGCCATCAAGAATGTGGAGACTTGAAATAATGCCATCAAGAACGTGGAGACTAGAAATAATGCCATCAAGAACGTGTAGACTGGAAATAATGCCACCAAGAACATAGAGACTGGAAATAATGCCACCAAGAATGTGGAGACTGGAAATAATGCCACCAAGAAAGTGGAGACTGGAAATAATGCCACCAAGAACATGGAGACTGGAAATAATGCCACCAAGAATGTGGAGACTGGAAATAATGCCATCAAGAATGTGGAGACTGGAAATAATGCCATCAAGAATGTGGAGACTAGAAATAATGCCATCAAGAATGTGGAGACTGGAAATAATGCCATCAAGAATTTGGAGACTGGAAATTATGCCATCAAGAATGTGGAGACTTCAAATAATGCCATCAAGAACGTGGAGACTAGAAATAATGCCATCAAGAACGTGGAGACTGGAAATAATGCCACCAAGAACGTAGACTCTGGAATTAATGCCACCAAGAATGTGGAGACTGGAAATAATGCCACCAAGAATGTGGAGACTGGAAATAATGCCACCAAGAATGTGGAGACTGGAAATAATGCCACCAAGAATGTGGAGACTGGAAATAATGCCACCAAGAATGTGGAGACTGGAAATAATGCCACCAAGAATGTGAAGACTGGAAATAATGCCACCAAGAACATGAAGACTAGAAATAAATGGCATCTAGAAAATATAGGAGCATCAAACAGACTGAACAAGGTAACATGTTAGCAGACATCACTGACCGGAGATACAACATAAAGGGCTCAAATAGATAGTGAAGAGAAAAATACCAGCAACACTGAACAAGCAAATAACAAATCCACATGATCAGACAAGTGGCTGGCAGCCAGGTTGCAAGTCACCAACAAGAACTAGTGGTGCAACACCACATCTCTGACCTGGTCTTGGCTTTCATGGCATCATCCATGTACGTGATATGCTGCAAGTGAGCTGCAGCGCTGGCCTTGATGCTATCATCAGGGGAAGTCAGGAAATCAATCACCTCTTGTAAATCTGGGAACCTCATGTGTGAGGCTGCAACAGACATGAAGACAAACATATCATTTGATTACAAACAAATGAACATAACATGTAACCTGGGAGCTGGATGAACAAAAGCACACACAAAATCCAACATGTCAAGCAAAGTCTTTCTGCGTGAATATAACAATGGGTAATAAAACAGTGAGATATACACAAGGGATTTCATCAAGTCTGGCTCAGCTGACAACACATCAAGTCTGGCTCAGCTGACAACACATCGAGTCTAGCTCAGCTGATAACACAAAAGTCTGTCTCAGCTGACAACACATCAAGTCTGGCTTGACTGACAACACATCAAGTCTGGCTCAGATGACAATGACAACACATCAAGTCTGGCTCAGCTGACAACACAAGTCTGGCTCAGCTGAAAACACATCAAGTCTGACTCAGCTAACAACACATCAAGTCTGGCTCAGCTGATAACACATCAAGTTTGGTTCAGCTGACAACACATCAAGACTGGCTCAGCTAACAACACATCAAGTCTGGTTCAGCTGACAACACATCAAGACTGACTCAGCTAACAACACATCAAGTCTGGTTCAGCTAATAACACATCAAGTCTGGCTCAGCTGACAACACAAAAGTCTGTCTCGGCTGACAACACATCAAGTCTGGCTTGACTGACAACACATCAAGTCTGGCTCAGATGACAACACATCAAGACTGGCTCAGCTAACAACACATCAAGTCTGGCTCAGCTGACAACACATCAAGTCTGGCTCAGCTGACAACACAAGTCTGGCTCAGCTGATAACACATCAAGTCTGGTTCAACTGACAACACATCAAGACTGGCTCAGCTAACAACACATCAAGTCTGGTTCAGCTGACAACACATCAAGACTGGCTCAGCTAACAACACATCAAGTCTGGCTCAGCTAATAACACATCAAGTCTGGCTCAGCTAATAACATATCAAGTCTGGCTCAGATGACAACACATCAAGTCTGGCTCAGCTGACAGCTCATCAAGTCTGGCTCAGCTAATAACATATCAAGCCTGGCTCAGGTGACAACACATCAAGTCTGGCTCAGCTGACAGCTCATCAAGTCTGGCTCAGCTAATAACATATCAAGCCTGGCTCAGGTGACAACACATCAAGACTGGCTCAGCTAACAACACAACTCTCATGGAGAATCATACATTTTCACAATGGGAATTCTCCACCATAAAAGGCTCAAATACCAAATATTCTACAATTACATTTCTTCTCAAACATTTAACTCTTTTTCTCTCTGCTCTGGCTCCATTCATTTAGATTGATCCTGATGTATTTATCACAATCTGTTATCACTTCCTTCTGTACTTCCTGTATTTATCTGTAATCTCAGTGCTGTTTTGTGTTCAGATATAGTAGGCCTCTTTCAGTCCTGAAGGACTATAGAGTTGTGCCGCTTTGGAGGTGCCTGGCAGCACCGCTGGTGACTGTATAGTCCAATTCGAGAATGACAATCCCTGTCACAGTTTCCGCATCTGTAAGACGAGGCAAGTCCCGCAGTAAGTGACTGCTCTTTGAGCCTGTGCCGTCTCTCCTCAGTTTTTTGGATCTGATTGCGCTCAAAGAGCACCAGTCCGTTTCGTACATCTCTTCTCCAGGAGCATCTGTCTGTTGCAACTCTCTCCCACGTGTCTGGATCTATTCCAATGGTTTTCATATCTTGTTTACACACATCCCTATATCACATTTGGGGTCTTCCGGTTGGCCTCTTTCCTGTGGCTAGTTCTCCGTAAAGGAGATCTTTGGGAATACGTTCGTCCTCCATTCGAGATACGTGGCCCATCCACCGGAGGCGTCTCTGCTTGAGGAGGGTGTGCACTGTGGTAATATCTGCTCTTTCAAGCACCTGTTTGTTTGTTATGTGGTCTTTCCATGTTATGCCCAGGATACGTCTCAGACATCTCATGTGGAAGGAATTCAACTTCCTTTCCTGTCTTGAGTACAGGGTCCAGGATTCAGACCCGTAGAGTAGTGTGCTAACAACACAAGCTTTATATACTTGAGCTTTTGTACGCTCAGTTAGTCTATTATTCTCCCAAACTCTTTTAGCTAGCCTGGAAAATGTTGTGGCTGCCTTTCCAATGCGTCTGTCGATTTCTGTCTCTAATGAAAGATTATCTGATATTGTCGATCCCAAATACACAAAATCGTGGACGACCTTCAATTCGTAATTATAGATTTTGATTGACGGAGGCGCATCAGCATCTTGTTCCATTATTTAGGCTAATGGTGAGCACAAAGTCTTTGCAGGCGGCTGCAAAATGATCTATGAGCCTTTGGAGATCTGCTGTATGAGTAGTCAGTGCTGCATCATCTGCAAAAAGTAGTTCTCTTACGCATCTTCATCTTATTTTGGTCTTTGCCTTGAGTCTTGATGGGTTAAAAAGTTTGCCATCAGATCTTGTGTGGAGGTATATGCCTTCAGTGGCAGTCCCAAATGCTTGCCTTAAGAGAACAGCGAAGAAGATACCAAAGAGTGTAGGAGCAAGCACGCAGCCCTGCTTTACTCCGCTGCTGATGCTGAATGACTGGGATGTTGAGCCGTCAAATAAAATGGTCCCCTGCATGTTTTCGTGGAATGATTTCACGAGACTAAGAAGGGTGGGTGGACATCCAACCTTTTCAAGGACCTTAAAAAGGCCGCTTCTGCTCACGAGGTCAAATGCCTTTGTGAAGTCGATGAAGGCAATATATAATGGCTTCCTCTGTTCTCTGCACTTCTCTTGGAGCTGCCGGAGTGAGAAAATCATATCGATGGTGGACCTGTTGGGTCTAAATCCGCACTGCGATTCGGGGTAGATTCTTTCAGCAAGAATGTGTAATCTTTTAAGGATTACTCTGGCAAAAATCTTGCCTGTAATGCTGAGAAGGGAAATGCTGAGATAGTTGTTGCAGTCGCTTTTGTCGCCTTTGTTAAAGGGTAACGATGTTTGCGTCTTTCATATCTTGTGGTATTGATTTTTCTCTCCAGCAGAGCTGTAATATTGCATACAGTTCTGGGATGATTGTTTCTTTGCTAAATTTTAAAATTTCAGGTGGGATACTATCTTTTCCAGGTGCCTTGCCGAATTTGAGAGAGTCTAGTGCTTCGCTGATTTCTGTGAGGCAAGGTTCGTTATC
Source organism: Cepaea nemoralis (assembly GCA_014155875.1). NCBI lineage: Eukaryota > Metazoa > Mollusca > Gastropoda > Stylommatophora > Helicidae > Cepaea > Cepaea nemoralis. The sequence continues at coordinate 34,673 of JACEFZ010016744.1, forward strand.
CAAGGCATGCATGGCGGACTGTTGATCGATGGCTTCCAGAGCTTCTTCGCTGACAGTGTTATCCACTGAGTATAGCTCTGAGTAGTGTTCTACCCAGCGATCCATTTGTTTCGCTCGATCTTTTATGATTACCCCCTCAGTTGATAGTAAAGGGGCCATCTTATTTTTTGATGGACCGACAGCTTGCTTGATGCCCTCATACATTCCTCTTATATTTCCAGTGTCTGCACAAGTTTGAATTTGAGCAGAGAGCTGTAGCCAGTACCTGTTCGCACATCTTCTTGCCATCTGTTGTACTCTATTTCTGGCCGTTCGCAATGCTTGCAGTGTTTTCTCTGAAGGTGATGTTTTATACATTGAGAATGCATGTCTCTTTATCTCCAGGGCTGGGAGCATCTCTTCAGAGTGTGCTTCAAACCAGTCGGTTGACTTAGTTTGCTTCTTTCTTGCCAAATGTTGATAGTGCTGTATTGTAGATGGCGTCGCGAAAATGACTCCATCTCTCGGTGGAATCTCCGTCTGTGGGGCCGGGCAGAGTATCCGCTAGAGCCTGCATGAATTTTTTGACCTTCTCTTTACTTTGGGTGCCACTGGTGTCAATGCGTGGTCTTCCTTCTGTTCGGCTTCTGTAGATTCTCTGGGGCTTTATCTTCACCTTGCTGGAGACGAGTGAATGGTCGGTGTCGCAGTCAGCACTATGATAGCTGCGAGTCAGCCGTACATTGCGGAGGTTGCTGCGTTTAGTGAGCACCAGGTCGAGTTGGTGCCAGTTCTTTGATCTGGGGTGCCTCCATGACACCTTGTGTTGAGGTTTTGTGTCAAAGAAGGTGTTGGTCACGCACAGACTATGGTGGCTGCAGAATTCCAAGAGACGTTGTCCATTGTCATTGATCTTCCCAACGCCAAACTGTCCTAGACATGAAGGCCAAGATTCGTGGTCGGAGCCAACCCTGGCATTGAAATCCCCCAGGATAAAAAGATGTTGTTTCTCTGGTGTTTCACTGACTTCTTTGCTAAGGTCGTCATAGAACTTGTCTTTAGATTCTGATGCTGCAGTTAGTGTTGGGGCGTAAACGCTTATAATACTAACTGGGCCTGCCTCTGTCTGGAGTTGGAGCTTCAATATTCTTTCAGTGCCATCACTTGGTGGTATGATGGAATTGAGCAGCTTGTTTCTGATAGCGAAGCCAACTCCATGCTCCCTGGTCTCTCCGCACGGCTTGCCATGCCAGTAGAAAGTGAAGTCCCTCTCCTTGATGCTTCCAGATTCTTGGAGTCTGGTCTCTTGCAGGGCGACAATGTCTATCCCCAGTCTTAGTAGTTCGTTATTTATCACTGCAGTTTTGCGGGCATCCACAATCTCGTTTAGATCGTCTGAGATGCCAGGGGTCATGGTTCTTACGTTCCACGTTCCCAGCCTTAGGGCTGGTTGTTTTGTTTTTTTCTTGTTGCTAGGTGTATAGATTGCGGTCCATGGGTCAGGATTTTCCCCTAAGCTCCACACACCCTCAGGAGCAGATGAACCGTGGTGAGACAACACCTTATTGACTGGGGGCTGCCCAGATTAGGCGGGCGGTAGCTGTCTAGTGAGATACGATGATCTCTCCCACCGTCGGAAGTAGCCCCTGGCGCCTTGCTCTACGCCAATCGAGCATTAAGACTTATAACCGGCAAATGCTGCTTCCCGTGTTGTGTCACCGCTTTACGCGGTGCTGAAGTGACCTCTTCAGGGCACAAGCCTGGGCAATGGAAATCGGAGAACCAGCTGTTGCCCAGTAGCAGGTTCCCCCTCTCCACGTCGCCGATGTTGACCAAGGGAAAGGCAGTAGCCAATGCAACTTGGCATCAGTGCCGTCGCAGGAGTTGCCAGAACTATGTTGTTTACAACATGGAACTGACTGTGTTCAGATGTAATAACAAGGTTATCACAGAAGTTATTTATGTTCTCATAATGTTGTTTTCTGTTTGCTGTCAGAAGTTATTTATGTTCTCATAATGTTTTCTGTTTGCTGTTCATTGAAATAGCAAGGTGAAAGTATTATATGCGTGAATGTCCGTCATGTGTCCTGTTCCCCAGAAACATCTCACATTCATTTGCTGTCTGTCTTTGCTAGATAGAGGTCAGCTATTAGTACCAGCATCCATGTAGACAATCTACATCAATGGATGTTGAAATCTGACACAGTGTCTATCACAACCACAGTGTAGTGATCACTGCGAAGCTAATGTCTTCTCTTGGTGGTGAGCTTTCAAATGTCTGCTCTTGGTGGTGAGCTCCTTTCAAATGTCTGCTCTTGGTGATGAGCTCCTTTCAAATGTCTGCTCTTGGTGGTGAGCTTTCAAATTGTCTGCTCTTGGTGGTGAGCTTTCAATTGTCTGCTCTTGGTGGTGAGCTTTCAATTGTCTGCTCTTGGG
>JACEFZ010016745.1:0-36698 GCA_014155875.1 Cepaea nemoralis
TTTTTTTGCAAATTTTATGGCTTTCTTCACCTTTCATTTTTGCTCATTTTTAATTGCCTGAAGAAATTCAGGAGTTTAAATTGTTGTGAACTTTTGTCTATTTTAATCGTCTTTTCATCAATTACGGTGAGCTTATTTGCCAGGAAAGATAATTATGTCAATGAATTTGACTTTCTTCTTTTAAGTTTTAGAAACCACAAACACGGTAGGCCTAACCGGCTAGATTAAATGTACTACTATATCATTATAATTAGAACAGAGAACATTGTGATCCATTCATAATTGGGGGAAATCCCATTCCGGGACTAAGATATGCAGATGGCACAGTTGTCCGATCACACAGCGCTAAGGGATTAGAAGAACTGATCCTGGCAGTGAAGGAACCGCAGAGAGCGAGTGAACGTAACTTCGGAAGATCAGGTAGGTAGGTAGGTAGGTAGGTAGGTAAGTAGGTAGATGGTAGGTAGGTAGGTAGGTGGTTGGGTGGGTAGGTAGGTAGATAGATAGATAGATAGATAGATAGATAGATAGATAGATAGATAGATAGATAGATAGATAGATAGATAGATAGATAGATAGATAGATAGGTAGGTAGGTAGGTAAGTAGGCAGGTAGGTAGGTAGCTAAGTTGTTAGGTGGTTGGGTGGGTAAGTAGGTAACTGGTTGGGTGGGTAGGTAGGAAGGTAGGTAGGTGGTTGGGTGGGTAGGTAGGTAGGTGCGTACGTAGGTCGTAGGTAGGTTGGTAGGTAGGTGGTTGGGTAGGTAGGCAGGTAGGTAGACAGGTAGGTAGGTAGACAGGTAGGTAGGTAGGCAGGCAGGCAGGCAGGCAGGCAAGTAGGTGGTAGGTGGTTGGGTATGTAGGTAGGTGGGTAGGTAAGTGATTAGCTGGGTAGTTAGGTAGGAGTGTGGGTATATAGGTAGATAGGTAGGTGGGTGGGTGGGTGGGTAAGTGGTTAGGTAGGTAGATAGGAAGGTGGGTGTAGGTATGCAGGTGGGTGGGTGTTTGTGTATCTAGGTGGTAGGTGGGTATGTGGGTAGGTAGGTATGTAGGTTGGTGGGTGGGTGGGTAGGTAGGTAGGTTGGTTGGTTGGTAGGTAGGTATGTAGGTAGGTAGGTTGGTTGGTGGGTGGGTGGGTGGGTGGGTAGGTAGGTAGATGGGTAGGTTGGTGGATGGATGGGTGGATAGGTAGGTAGGTAGCTTGGTGTGTGGATATTAGGTAAATAGGTATGTAGGTAGTAGGTAGGTTGGTTGGTGGGTGGATGGGTGGGTGGGTGGATGGTAGGGTAGGGTAGGTAGGTAGGTAGGTGGGTAGGTGGGTAGGTAGGTAGGCAGACACTCGTGCAATTAGGCAGATCCAATAAATAAACGATGTTTGATACAAAGCCAGTGAAAATAACTTATAAAGACCAAGTAAGACAGATAACTCTCAACTATGACGACGATTTCGCCGAAGCTCATGGCACCATCACAGCCACACACTTCACGGCACACAACACTACAGCCTCGATTTCATCTTTCTAATGCTGTTTTTTATTTATAACATTTCACAGCTCTAAATGTCGCAACTATTTCATGAAAGGCTGCCACAAATCCTTATTTACGATCATATAAAATTAGTGATTTACAGTTCGAGATTCATCTCGGCCTCTGAAAGTCTTGTGACCCATTTTGAATAAAAGGCTTGGGAATAGATTGATAGGCGTAGTTCTTAAAATATCAGACATTGCCAAAGTACTTATATTTTTGTGTATAGAATCCATTTCTTCACAAAGACATGAGAAGTGTTTTTGTTCTGTAACATGAAACTATAGAAATGGACGGTGGTTTAAGATGTGTCTGAAGTAGTGGTTAGATATTCGCTCACATACACAAGCACACATATACTCACACATTCACACATTTACTGGAATACTCTCACACACACGTTAATAAACGCACGCTCACTGCTGATGACATACAGTCGATGCATACTCATACAGGCACATTCATGTACACATTCATACACGCAAATGTAAGTACTCACACACACACACACACACACACACACACACATACACAAACACACGGGCTCCCACTCATGATATAACAAACACTCACACTCAAATACATTGACACGCACATACAAGTTCATGTTGTTTGTCCATCAAGAATGATGATGACCATTCATTTCATCCAGTGGGGTTGAAAGTATGGAGCCGTGAGTTCTAAGATGGCTGATGAGGCCTATTTTAGCTCGAAATGTTCTTTGACAATGTGGGCAAAGATTGCTTGACGTTCCAGCAGGAGGATCTCCTGCAGTGATTTTTCTGTCCAGTCTGTTTTTCACAGCTCTTGCAGTCCTGGTTGCTTCACAAGTTCAAAGAAACACAATCACATACAAAATCACACATATTTAATCATTAACACACATACACAATTATATACCCGTCACACGGATGTCTCCGTGGCGAAGAGATGTCTCCGTAGCCAAGAGATGTCTCCGTAGCCAAAATATGTCTCCGTGGCCAAGAGATGTCTTCCTCGCGCTCCGAAGGTTGTGGGTTCGATTCCGGACTACGACGTTCGTTTCTCGAGTGCAGATCCCTCGGAGACTCCTGTTCGTCGCTAGAGTTATGGAGTTCGTGATTTGTGAGACACTGTCGGCAGACATCCCTGCGGAAAGTGTTCGACTTGTGAGATGACGAAACCAAGGCCATCCTCGCTTTTATGCCTTTCGAATCGTCTCTTTCCTTCTTCTCTTTACACGATTTTTTGTCTTCCTTGTATCTTTTCATCTCGTTAATTTTGCCTTATTTCTTTTAGTGTTTCATCTCGTTAAGTTTGCCTTATTTCTTTTATTGTTTCATCTCATCAAGTTTGCCCTTTTTCTTTTAGTGCTTCAAATTTTTATGTTTGCCTTCTTTCTTTAATTGTGTCATCTCTTTAAGTTTGCCTTCTTTCTTTTATTGTTTCATCTCATTAAGTTTGCCCTTTTTCTTTTATTGCTTCATATCTTTATGATTGCCTTCTTTCTTTAATTGTGTCATCTCTTTCAGTTTCCCTTCATTCTCTTATGCTGGCACAATATAATAATAACACTGGGTCGTGAGTGCAGAGAATGGGCAGCGGGCCGCACTGAGTTTGAAGTGCAACAGCTGATCCAGTGCAACACACATCAAGATGACATAATCATCTACACTGATGGGTAAGTGGTGAGATACAGACGTAGTGGCTGGGGCTTGATTGCAAAGGCTAATGGGCGAGTCTTGAAAAAGGAGAGTCTGGCATATGAGACTACGACCTCCAGCATGAGAATGGAGGTGGAGGCAGTAACAGCGGCATTCCGGTGGCTAGAGGAGACTACTGCAACACACGTTGTATTCATTAAGGATTCAAAGAGTATGCTTAGCAAGGTGGAGATAGGAATTTTTCGTGTGGAATGGCTCTCGTCGCTTCAGAGGTCACAGATCGTGAGAATTGTATGGATATTTTGCCCTGGCCATGCGGGTGTACGGGGGAATGAACAGGCTGATAGGCTAGCAGGGAAGGCACCTCTTGGTGGAATTCTGCCTATGGACAAGGGGGAGGTGGTCGTGCGCTTGTGGGACCAGATGGAGAAGGCGGAGGAACAGATTGAGAATCTATTGTGGAAAGAATGAGATTGCGGGGGATCGGCAGGGGTTCTGGAAGAATCTCAAAACTGAGAGGGAAGACCAGGAGAACTTTTAATCAGATAGCGGTGGGAACGATTAGTAGTATGACTCTTCGCTGGTTGTTGAACGAGGGGACGGAGTACGTATGGGAATGTCCTGAGTGCAGTGATGTCGGTTCTTAACTCAACTCAATACAACTCAACTCAACTCTCTTATGAATAATTTGTGATTTTTATAGCTTTACTTTTTATTCCTAAGTCTTCTTTTTCCTCTGTATTGTGTGTTCATTTCGCTTTATGCTTCGATCTTTTCATTCGGGTAGAGGGGAAAATCCGCCGCCGGCTGGCTAGGCCGGTCTTTGGTTAAGGACATCTCAATATAGGAAGGCCATAAACAGGCACTCTCCCGTTGCTTGTCCTTCAACTTGACACCGCAAGGTACAAGATGAACAAGATGAGATGAGATGATGAATTCTGTGTTGTGTTTTTTATTGTTATTATTTGTGGTTTCCAGCGGTATCGTGATTAAATCTGGACGTTTATTACTTTCACTTATATTTCTGTTTCATTTCTTCATTTCTGTTATGTTACCTTTTTTTTTTTTTTATTTCTTTGTAAATTACTTTCTTTTTTTATTTTTATTTTCTTCTATCTTTCTTTCTTTTGTTCTTTTTTGTCTGACTTTCAATCTGTTTGTCTGTCTGTCTGTTTGCCTACCTGCCTGCCTGCCTGCCTGCCTGTCTGTCTGTCTGTCTGTCTGTCTGTCTGTCTGTCTGTCTGTCTGTCTGTCTATCTGTCTGTCTTTCTGTCTATCTGTCTATCTGTCTGTCTGTCTATCTGTCTGTCTGTCTGTCTGTCTATCTGTCTGTCTGTCTGTCTGTCTGTCTGTCTGTCTGTCTGTCTGTCTGTCTGTCTTTATTTATTTATTTATTTATTTATTTATTTATTTCCATTTTTACTATCATTTAAGCACAATTTTTAGCCAAAATAATCATTCTGGCAAATACTTTCAAACGCTAACGTATGACAACGTAAAATTGATGAGAAAAGTGTAAAGGACACGCAGTAAGATAACGACCCGGATGCCTTGGCCACGTGACATAGTTGGGACACGAACACAGACCTCATCCAAGACTTTAGTGATCGTGTGAGATGGCAAACGCTGACCGTCCATGCTTAACGGCCTAGAACATGATGATGATAATGAAATTAATCAGCAAAACAGAAGAGAAAAGTTTGAATTCCTCGAGACAAAATAGTAGCAAGGATGTTAGGGTGAATTCGGCAGAATGAAGGATAAAGACGTCGTGTTAACAACGGACATATACGTCACACTGCATCGGCAGCTTTACAGTCAGCAGACGTGAATACATAAATACATGGTAGAGGCCAGTAATGGAGGGACACGGATTTAGGCCCTCTGTCGGCTTATGTTGTTGTACTATTTTGTTGTTGGAATGATGAACCATGACCACCCACGCTCATCCTCATGGCACATGATGAATGTAGGAATACTACACTGAGACTGGAGGTAAAATACGTCACACTGCGGAAGGTCACAATCAAGAAGTAGCGATATTTGTGTCCAGAGATTAATCGTCTGAATCTTCATCGTTTAATTTTAAACCTCAGAGGAGAGACCAGTGCTCGCTTTGGTTTTTAACTGATTTAGTGTCGACGGATAATATTTCGAACTGACTATTCGCAGTTGCGGCTGGTCACGTGACGTTTCCTTGGCGCTCTGCGGATAATACTGAGCATTCTTGCCGTGGACAGCAATGGCACATACAATATTGTACATCTTATGTTCTTGTACATCTTATGTTGTTGTACATCGTATGTTGTTGTACATCTTATGTTGTTGTACATCATATGTTGTTGTACATCTTATGTTGTTGTATATCTTATGTTGTTGTACATCTTATGTTCTTTTACATCTTATGTTGTTGTACATCTTATGTTGTTGTACATCTTATGTTGTTGTACGTCTTATGTTGTTGTACACCTCATGTATCTTTGTCCCCAAGCATGGCGGATAGGCATTTAAACCGTTAAGGCCTCTAGAAAGTTTACGCTTGTGGCTACGGTTTACATTCGCATTTTCCTCATGTTTGACTGGCGGTGCATGGTTCTGTCGCCCTGCTACTGAATGAGTGCGTGGCACGACACTGTGAGTTGTGAATTTTGTGTGGAATGCTTTTACATCTGTCCGCGGTTGTTTGCAGCGTGAACTGCATGTTCGGAACCATGGCGGCAAGATGTTGCTGAATTGACTGGTTTGTCTTTTCGGTTCAGGAGTGAATTTTCTCAAGAGACTCCTGGGAGACGTCGCTGGAGCTACGGAGTTCGTGCTTTGTGCGGCGCTTTCGGTGGGTCTCCTTGCGGAAAGACACCGAGCCATATAGGGTCAATGAAGTCTTTCTGGTGACTGCCGCTTGCATCGACGATGAACTGTATTTTCCGTGGAGGACTTTTGTGTTTGCAATTTCTGATAGCGGCAATATAGACATTGTACCTGTGCTGGCTATTGGTTTGCTGAGACCTCTGTCTTTTCCATTTTTCACATTGGACAGTGAAGATCATTTTGTGTGATATTCACTGGTACAGGAGCAGAGCATAATGTGGACGACCCGTTGCCGTGAAGTTGGAACCGCGACTACCTAACTAACACCTTATGTTGTTGTTGTAGAAATCACATATTGCTTTATATCTCATGTTGTTGTTGCACATCCTACCTTCTTGTTGCTATACATCTTACGTTTTTGTTGTATACCTTATGTAAACACTACCACACACATGTCTGAAAACAGAGGCGGAATGGCTGGAAGATGATGGCGTCCACCTCTAACTCAGTAAACCTGGTGGATACATGACGTGGACTGTGTGCAGCCCTAGAAACACGGCCAGGCGCCCGTGATTATGTTCGGCGGTTGTGCATGGACATGTGCAGGCCAATTGCGCGCTGCCCAGCCCAATTGTCACAATAAGATAACCCGCCAAACCTGAAAACATGCTTGCTGACACGGGATGTACTGGACACTAGACTTGAGGAAACTGTGCCACGTCACTCACTTGATGACACGGGATGTACTGGGCGCTAGACTTGAGGAAACTGTGCCACGTCACTCACTTGATGACACGGGATGTACTGGGCGCTAGACTTGAGGAAACTGTGCCACGTCACTCACTTGATGACACGGGATGTACTGGGCGCTAGACTTGAGGAAACTGTGCCACGTCACTCACTTGATGACACGGGATGTACTGGGACGCTAGACTTGAGGAAACTGTGCCACAGTCACTCACTTGATGACACGGGATGTACTGGGCGCTAGACTTGAGGAAACTGTGCCACGTCACTCACTTGATGACACGGGATGTACTGGGCGCTAGACTTGAGGAAACTGTGCCACGTCACTCACTTGATGACACGGGATGTATTGAACGCTAGACTTGAGGAAACTGTGCCACGTCACTCACTTGATGACACGGGATGTACTGGGCGCTAGACTTGAGGAAACTGTGCCACGTCACTCACTTGATGACACGGGATGTAGTGGGCGCTAGACTTGAGGAAACTGTGCCACGTCACTCACTTGATGACACGGGATGTACTGGGCGCTAGACTTGAGGAAACTGTGCCACGTCACTCACTTGATGACACGGGATGTACTGGGCGCTAGACTTGAGGAAACTGTGTCACGTCACTCACTTGATGACACGGGATGTAGTGGGCGCTAAACTTGAGGGAACTGTGCCACGTCACTCACTTGATGACACGGGATGTAGTGGGCGCTAGACTTGAGGAAACTGTGCTACGTCACTCACTTGATGACACGGGATGTAGTGGGCGCTAGACTTGAGGAAACTGTGCCACGTCACTCACTTGATGACACGGGATGTAGTGGGCGCTAGACTTCAGGAAACGGTGCCACGTCACTCACTTGATGACACGGGATGTACTGGGCGCTCGACTTGAGGAAACTGTGCCACGTCACTCACTTGATGACACGGGATGTAGTGGGCGCTAGACTTGAGGAAACTGTGCCACGTCACTCACTTGATGACACGGGATGTAGTGGGCGCTTGACTTGAGGAAACTGTGCCACGTCACTCACTTGATGACACGGGATGTAGTGGGCGCTAGACTTCAGGAAACGGTGCCACGTCACTCACTTGATGACACGGGATGTAGTGGGCGCTAGACTTGAGGGAACTGTGCCACGTCACTCACTTGATGACACGGGATGTAGTGGGCGCTAGACTTCAGGAAACGGTGCCACGTCACTCACTTGATGACACGGGATGTAGTGGGCGCTAGACTTGAGGAAACTGTGCCACGTCACTCACTTGATGACACGGGATGTAGTGGGTGCTTGACTTGAGGGAACTGTGCCACGTCACTCACTTGATGACACGGGATGTAGTGGGCGCTAGACTTCAGGAAACGGTGCCACGTCACTCACTTGATGACACGGGATGTAGTGGGCGCTAGACTTCAGGAAACTGTGCCACGTCACTCACTTGATGACACGGGATGTAGTGGGCGCTAGACTTCAGGAAACGGTGCCACGTCACTCACTTGATGATACGGGATGTACTGGGCACTAGACTTGAGGAAACTGTGCCACGTCACTCACTTGATGACACGGGATGTGCTGGGCGCTAGACTTCGGGAAACTGTGCCACGTCACTCACTTGATGACACGGGATGTACTGGACGCTGGATTTGATGAAACTGTGCCACGTCACTTACTTGATGACCCGGGATGTACTGGGCGCAAGGCAAGAGGACATTATGCCACGTCACTCTCACACGGGATGTAAGCGTCACGTGACCAGCCGCGACTGCGAATAACGCTCAGTATTATTCGCAGCGCAATCTCACGACTTCCTGTCCAATCTCGCGACTTCCTGTCCAATCTCGCGACTTCCTGTCCAATCTCGCGACTTCCTGTCTAATCTCGCGATGAGGTGAATAAACGTGTATTCAGTGCTCCTTGTCATTGGTTAACATCTCTGTGATTATCTATTGTAACGTGCTCCTGTCGTGTGTGTTTTCTTTTCGGGGACTGCATGGCAGAGAGGTTAAGCCGTCTGCCTCGAGATCTGAAGACTTTGGGGTCATTCCCTGGAATGCATTGTTCAGACCTGGGTTTCATATCGGAGCCCCGGAGTTCGTGTTATGGGCGATGCTCTCGGCAAACGACTTCTCGTTCTGGGCGGTAAAATCGAGTTATCGAGACAAGTCCAAAGGTGCTCAGATCCTGCCCCTAACACACACATTAGTGTCAGGGGGCTAAAGTGCTAGTTGTGTGTCGGTTGACGAGATCCCTCATTCTCCCGAAGTGCTTCTCGTGTCAGGAAATGCCAGTTCTTACTCCCGAGTCTCTTTTCTGGATTACGATGTGGATTAACTGACGTCAAAGTCCTCTGCTCTGACATCTCTCTAAGGGCGTTAATAACATCAACACCATCCATGGGCTGGCCATCTGCAGGGGATGCAGAGTCAGCAAGTTTATCAGCTTGTTCATTTTCCTCTCCCGCATGTCCCGTAACGAAGATGAAGGTGACTCTACGGACAACAGACCTCGGTAGCGATTCAGCGAAAGACCTAGTCTGATGGGGTAGTATGTGTTGCAATGAAACTGACGCTCTCGAGATTTAGTACTTCTAGTAGTACTTTTGTATGATAATAAATTTGCCAATAAAAGACATCATAGCACTCGGAATTTTCCCAAACGAACTCCGTCCTGATCTTCACCAGCCAGAGAAGAATCCCAATACTAATGGTACCATTAGCAGTCTGATTATGTGTCCGTCTCAGAACGTACCTTTCCCTCTCCAAACAGATTTTGCAAGTGTAATGGTGTACTCGGAAGCCTCACCTTTGCTTATGCAAATAGAAGAGTTACTATTAATGTAATCATAAATGTTGTAAATCTTAACCATAATTTATAAGTAAACTAGCTGACCCGGCCCGGCTTCGCCCAGGCCCTGGAGGGGATCTATTTATCTATCAGTCTGTCTGTCTGCTTGTTTGTCTGTCTGGCTGGCTGACCCGGCCCGGCTTCACCCAGTCCCTGGTGGGGAGCATCTCATTTAATTCATATAAGTAGTCATATAAGCTCTCCCGTTCCCGACTATCTGTCTGTCTGTCTATCTGACCGGGCCCGGCTTCACCCAGTCCCTGGTGGGGAGCATCTAATTTAATTCATATACGTAGTCATATAAGCTCTCCCGTTCCCGACTATCTGTTTGTCTGTCTGTCCCGGCCCGGCTTCACCCAGTCCCTGGTGGGGAGCATCTAATTTAATTCATATACGTAGTCATATAAGCTCTCCCGTTCCCGACTATCTGTTTGTCTGTCTGTCCCGGCCCGGCTTCACCCAGTCCCTGGTGGGGAGCATCTAATTTAATTCATATACGTAGTCATATAAGCTCTCCCGTTCCCGACTGTCTGTCTGTCTATCTGTCTGTCTGTCCCGGCCCGGCTTCACCCAGTCCCTGGTGGGGAGCATCTAATTTAATTCATATAAGTAGTCATATAAGCTCTCCCGTTCCCGACTGTCTGTCTGTCTATCTGTCTGACCGGCGTGGTTTCGCCCAGCTCTTGGCGCACAGTAACTTAAAAGAATGTCCTTCCACACACCATTCAATGAAAACTGTAGAAAAAGATGGGTTACAATGTTATGCATAATGCATTATTTTTATGCAAACTTTGAAAAATACCTTAAAGATTATATCATTATTTATATAACTCATATGCCTAAAAATAACTATAGACAAAGAGTTTAACAATAGTGCAGGTAAGTCCAACAATATGATTATAAAGTATATAGAAATGTTATTAAAAGTTATGCCCCTTGAAATAACTTTTCTAGAGTGAAGTCCCCCTGCTATATAGACATTATATAATGAAAATGGAAAAGTAAATGTTATTAAATAAGTAGAAGATTTTACATTAAGACATTATTATAGTCGGTTGCACAGGAATGAAAGGAAGACGTGTAGAAAATTTCATCTCAATCAGATGTACCGTTATCGAACGCATCCAAGACCCACAAACCCACAAATATACACTCTGTTTTATAGATATAGATAGCTGACCCGGCCCGGCTTCGCCCAGGCCCTGGAGGGGATCTATCTATCTATCAGTCTGTCTGTCTGCTTGTTTGTCTGTCTGGCTGGCTGACCCGGCCCGGCTTCATTCAGTCCCTGGTTTGGAGCATCTCATTTAATTCATATAAGTAGTCATATAAGCTCTCCCGTTCCCGACTGTCTGTCTGTCTATCTGTCTGTCTGCCCCGGCCCGACTTCACCCAGTCCCTGGTGGGGAGCATCTAATTTAATTCATATACGTAGTCATATAAGCTCTCCCGTTCCCGACTGTCTGTCTGTCCCGGCCCGGCTTCACCCAGTCCCTGGTGGGGCGCATCTAATTTAATTCATATAAGTAGTCATATAAGCTCTCCCGTTCCCGACTGTCTGTCTGTCTATCTGTCTGACCGGCGTGGTTTCGCCGAGCTCTTGGCGCACAGTAACTTAAAAGAATGTCCTTCCACACACCATTCAATGAAAACTGTAGAAAAAGATGGGTTACAATGTTATGCATTATGCATTATTTTTATGAAAACTTTGAAAATGCCTTAAAGATTATATCATTATTTATTATAACTCATATGCCTAAAAATAACTATAGACAAAAAGTTTAACAATAGTGCAAGTAAGTCCAACAATATGACTATAAAGTATATAGAAATGTTATTAAAAGTTATGCCCCTTGAAATAACTTTTCTAGAGTGAAGTGCCCCTGCTATATAGACATTATATAATGAAAATGGAAAAGTAAATGTTATTAAATAAGTCGAAGATTTTACATTAAGAAATTATTATAGTCGGTTGCAAAATGAATGAAAGGAAGACGTGTAGAAAATTTCATCTCAATCGGATGTACCGTTATCGAACGCATCCAATACCCACAAACAAACAAACATACACTCTGTTTTATAGATATAGATAGAATGTTGGTGACAGGTAATGGAGGATAGCGACCTAGTTACAACACGCCGGTAAACACCATGTGTAGCCGGATTATGGGCTCATTTAATCAAAACGCATCTAGCAGCCGTAACAACGGGGTCAGAGGTCGAGCAATGAGAATACAACACAGACGCGGGAGAAAAGCTGTAGTGGGAAGAGCCTGGCCTAAATGTAGTATATTCTCTTGACCAGCGTAGAGCTGAACGAATCTGGGCATTTTTGGCGTTAAGCACAAAGTTTGTCACCAACACATTTATTTAAAATATTTGTCCAGACCGTTTAATCAAGAGTACACAGATCTTGGTTGGCTTGATAGGCAACCAGAGGTTGCATAGTGCAACACCACGCTTCCAACAACGTGCTATAAGTCAACTGAGTGCACACTACAATAGAGTGCTAGACCAAACCGGTGATAGTCAGGTGTCGATGCCACCAGGCGGAAGCAGTGCAGAGTAATTACCAGTCAGCAACCAAGTGAGGCCGGTCTCTCTGGCTGTGGGGTTACAACACTTTCTCCGTAATCCCGTTTGTCGCGCAGAGTCTCGTCACGGGAGCCGAACTGGGAGCGGTTCGTCCCCCGCTGGTGACTTGCGGGACACTGAACCGGCCGCTCAGAAAGTAATGGCAAACTACTGAGCGTAATCTTGCCAAGAAATCAACATACAGCTAAAAGATGCTGGTGTTGACAGCAAGGTCCTGTAAAGGATATGCTTAAAAAAAAAAAAAACAAGTGAGAAGGGAACGGGGTGGTTGACCCTCCAGGAAAAGCCAAGGAAGACGGTACTAAGAGGTAATTACCACTGAAACCTAGCCCGAACCACTGAATCTGATTGGCCTAATTCTGAGACCCAGGATTTACAGCTGCGCAGTTGGGGAGTTCATACTTTGTGCGGCACTTTCGGCGGCGTACTGCGGAAAGATACCGAGCATTGAGGGATAAAACCCGGGCCAATGAAGTCTTTCTGGTGACTTCCGATTCTATAGACAATGAACTGTATTTTTCGTGGAGGACTTTTGTGTTGGCATTCTGAGGGCGGCATTATGCACAGTGAACCCGTGCGAGCTGTTGACTTGCCGAGACTCCTGTCTGTTCCACTTTTTACATTGCGCAGTGATGAGCATTTTGTGTGATATTCACTGGCACAGGAATGAAGTATAATGGGGACGACTCGTTGCCGTGAAGTTGGAACCGCGACTAACTAACTAATTTTATTCTGGGGCCTATATCTATACACCTTAATCTAACGAGCCGACTTGGTCTTATTTTCCTGCTGTGGGTAGACTGTCCCAATGGTCAGTCTTGTGTCTTTTGCTTTATGTGTGAAGGTTTCTCTCTCCTTTAGAAGAACCTGCTTCAGGACGCAAGACCTATGATGGAACATTTGCGAACAATCTTATTAAAATGTTAACTATGTCAAACAAAAGCAAAATAACACATTGTTGTGAATTCGTGAGTTCATATATTCTTATTTTATCGCAACATGTCTTAGTATTTATTTATACTTACCACTAATTTATTCTATCAATTATTCAAAACGGCATTTTTAATTACTTGCATACGAACAAAGAAAATGACAGAAGATGAAAAATAAATACAGGGGCATAATTATAAGATGTAATTATATCCTTGGTAATTACCCCCACTTGTTTATTATCAAGAAGAATTTATTTTTTTTTTTTTTATAAGGAATGCACAGATAAAGATAAACATACACAACTACAATAAAGCAATTTTGCTTGTCCAACGGGAAGAATTCAACAAAAGAGTATTGAATCTGAATAGTTCACAAGACGTTCATTAGTGCGATTATCTGCATGCGTTTGACGCTGAGCAAAATAATGACAATGATGCCAACAATAAACTATTGTGATTTGATAATAATGAGTATTTGTGCTCTGTGCATGTGTGCGTGATTATACTGTCAGGTTTGAGATGTGCGCTAGGGTCTGATGCTCCGCAGGGGAGGCCGAGGATTAAAGGAGGTTGATTGCGTGGTTTGAAGGGTTGTCGTGAGAAGTGGAATTTGTTTAAATTAAAGACGGCGGTGGAGGAGAGAGATTGTTTGTGGGTGGGTGGGTTGGCTGTTGGTTGATTGGTTGGTTGTTGTTTCGCTGGTGGGTCAGGGGTACTGGTTGGTTGAGTGGTTGGTTGGTTAGCTGACTGGTTGGTTGCTTGGTTAGTTAGTTAGTTGTTGGCTTCCTGACTGGTTACTTGGTTGGTTGGTTGGTTCATTGCTTGGTCGTTGGTTGGTTAATTGGTTGGTTGGTAGGTTGGTTGGTTGCTTGGTTGACTGGCTGGTTGTTTGATTGCCCTGTTGGTTGCTTGGTTCATTGCTAGGTCAGTTGGTTGGTTTGCTGAATAGTTAGTTGGCTGATTAGTTGGTTGGCTGACTGACTGGCTGGTTTTTTGATTGTTTGGTTGTCTGTTTGGTTCATTGCTTGGTCGATTGGTTAGTTGGTTGGTTGGCGGGTTGGTTAGTTGGTTAGTTGGTTGGTTGGTTGGTTCGCGGGTTGGTTAATTGGTTGACTAACTGGCTAGTTGATTGGGTGATTGGTTGATTGCTTGGTTGTGTGGCTGACTTCTTGGTTGATTGGTTGGTGAGTTGGTTGAGTCAGACATACTAACATATAAGCTGACGGACGACAAACAGATGCACACTCCTAAGGACAAACTAACAGGTAGGGTGGCAAACAGACAACAGATTGGCAAACAGACAGAAATATTTATGCACAAACGTAGGAGGGACGGCAGACCAACAGACCGACACACAGACAGGCAGGCGACGAGACAGACAGATATAAAGTCAGACAGATAGACTATACAAGAACATCACCAGAAATATAAGTATTTGAGTGTGCAAATGGTAGTGTGAAAAACACGACAGTACATATCTTATGGAGACTGTACCAGAACTCTACCGCCTCCCTCGGCAACTACAGACACAAGGGACTTGGCCGGATTGTGACGACGCGCATCGGGGAAAGCAAGACACAAAATGAAATCATTACCGACATTTCATGGCTTGTTTCTTTCTGGTAATATTGAGTGAAGTTTCCTGTTCCCCACTTTGGCGGGAAAGTCGTGCTACACGGATACATCTTTGACTGTTCGTTAACTTATTTTTCCGTCCGTTGGTTTTGAACCCTAGTGTAGTCCACACTGGATTGAATTGTGGGTGTGGGTTAGCTTTTCCTGTTACCAGTGTCCCTTGCCATTAGGCGAACCCACTCCGACTTCTGAGGTACTTATAATTTACGTCCCAAAGTCAAGGATGAGAAGTCAACGTCTATGTTCAACTGACCGGTGTAGGGAGATCACTCCCTAACTCGCCTTCAAAGAACCGGAAGTTTAAGAGCAAGCATTCTTAATCTTTCGGCCGCGTGAATTTTATTGATTGCTGACAAGTCTTTCCCCCGATATTAATCAGCTTGCTTTCTGATACCACAAATTCTTAATCTGCACCCCCTTGTTGTGGGACGCTAGCGTCGCGGCTGTCAGTTCGGTGTGCGTGAGTTCAAATCAGCATCGCCCCGGGAAGGTTAACCCGGTCAACAAATGCCTGCAGAAGTCGGATGTGTCGGCCTAACGGCGCAAGAACGCAGCTCTGCTGTAAACAGGCACAACGCAATCACATCCGAAAAAAAAAAACTCCGGATGAACGCAGAAGAAGAAATCAGCATCGAAGTGAGCTTGAAAGTTTAACTCTGGCTTTCAAGTCAAAGTACATTAAAATTAACATCATACGTAGAATTGTTAGTCGTTAGTCTTTAGTCACGGCTCCAACTTCCGGCAACGGTTCACCCCATAATGCTCCATTCCTGGGCCAGTGAATATCTCACAAAATTCTCTTCGCTGTCCCACATGAAAAGTGGAAAAGATCTCATTCCGTCAAAATAACAGCACGCACAAGTGTACATGCATTAGGCCGCTGCCAGAATGCCAACACAACAATCCGTCACTAGAATTATAGTTCATCGTTGATATCAGACTGAATATTCTCTTTTAACGTTGAATTAGCATTAGGTCTGTGCGGATCAGAAACAATGGAGCGATCTAAAATAATTACATATAAACCACAAACATTCGCTAATTGGCGCCTGCGTAGAATAGAAGGGCTACGATGGTAGGATCGCTGATGTGGAGCTCACCAATCAATCAATCAGGTGCCATCTCCATATTGAAGGTTGGCTGCAATGGATCTCCAACATTGTCTGTCTCACGCCTTGATTGTAAATTCTCTCAGATTGCTGTTTGTCAGTCTCTTGATGTTATCTTCCAACATGTATCGATATCAACATCTTGCTCGTTTGCCTTCAACCTTACCCTCCAGTATGGATATTATAAGATTGTTATGTCTTTTATCGTGGCCGAAATATTTCACATGCCTCTTTTTTTTTAAATTTCTTTCATCAACTCTCTTTTCATTCCCAGTTTTTTCTAAAACCTCTGTATTTGATTGTTTTTGTTTCCATCACATACGACATATTCTTCTGTATATCCTCACGACGACAGCAAGGCAAATGCCAGGGAACCTAGAGATCAAGACACTGAAGCTTGGTAGAACATTCAGAAAACCTAGGCATTGTGTCAGGGATCAAGAGTGCGACTAAAGCTCACACTCATATCTCTGTTGAAAGTGCAGATCGCCTTGTGCGAGAAGCACGCTTTCGACCGCGTCCAGGAGAGAAAGTTCTCTTCTAGATAGAACACTTGGAACAGAGACTGTTGTAAAGGTGAGACCGCTCAGACTCGTTGTGGGCAATGACAACATATTTTGTCGCCAGTATGTATATATTTTATAGATTGTAAGAGTGATAGTACGATGTTGTCAGACAATGTGAAGTATGGATGTATTATACTGAATTTACAAGCGTCAGTCAGCGTGATAATAGATGCTGTAAAACTGCACGGCGTTTTGTTAAGTACTTATCATTAGTGTATCATTCTGTGGTTGTCATGTATACAATGGAGGATGTGTGAAAGTCGGAAATAGGACATTCAAACCAACCACTCTATTACAATATACTAGATCTGTTCAGCAGCAAGTAATCCCATACCGTAACTCAAATAGTCAGCAGTCTTGTAGCACGAGCAGTCAATCATCATTTGAATCATGATATCTTGTGTTCACCACAGCAATCATCTGTACCATGACAACAGTCATTATTGAAACATCACAACTTATGTTCACCACAGCAATAACCTGTACCATGACAACAGTCATTATTGAACCATGACAACAGTCATTATTGAACCATGACAACAGTCATTATAGAACCATGACACCTTGTGTTCACCACAGCAATCATCCGTACCATGACAACAGTCATTATTGAACCATGATAACAGTCATTATTGAACCATGACAACAGTCATTATAGAACCATGACACCTTGTGTTCACCACAGCAATCATCCGTACCATGACAACAGTCATTATTGAACCATGACAACAGTCATTATTGAGCCATGACAACAGTCATTATAGAACCATGACACCTTGTGTTCACAACAGCAATCATCTGTACCATGACAACAGTCATTATTGAACCATGGGTCATAGTATAAAACTAGGAATGTCTTTAACTGGGATCTGCAGGGCAAAATAAACAGAGGGATGTCTAAAACACGTGGATAAGAGAAGAAGAATAAGAAATCATCATATAGAAAGGTTTTAAGCAGATCTCCCCGGGTAGCTAAAGATAGTGATGGCTTGGCATGAGGTGTTTGGAGGGTTATGTCCCAATGGACGAATTCGTTCATTCATTCAGTAGCATGTTCTATGCACAACCTCACTCCCATAACAACCTTCCGGAAAACCTCTCGATCGTAAGCAAGGTGTCCCGCGTCCGATACACCCATCTGGAGATCATCTGCCACATCCTGCACCCATCTTCTCTTTGGCCTTCCGCTTCCTCACTTCCCAAGCATATAGTCCTCCATTACGGTTCTCTCCAAACTGTCATGACGTTTCATGTGACCAAAATATTTCAATTTTCTTTGTTTTGTCGTCTTTAATAGCCAACCTTCTTCAATATTCAGCTCTTGAAGTATGGATGCATTCGTTCTTTTCTTTATCTAAGATATTCTTAGAACCCGTCTATAACATTGATATTCAAAGGCATTTATGCACTGTTCGGCTTGTTTAGTAAGTGTCCAGGTCTCACAGGCGTATTTTGCAATGGGAAAGATGCATGCTCCTAAATAACTAATATTTGTAGTTCTATATGTCCCTCTCCACAATTTGTTCAGTTGTTTTAGTCTTTGAAGAGCAGAGCTATTTGTCTTTTACTTCCTTTCACTGTGTCACCATTGTTGGTAATCAATGACCCAAGATATTCAAAATTTTCCACCACCTCCATTTTTTTCCTCATTAACATATATTTCTTTCTCCATAGTAGTTTTATATGAATGCATTACCTTTTGCTTTGCTATGTAAAGATATAAGTTGTAATTTTCACTATTTATTTGGGTTGAGGTTATTAAGTTTTCTATACCATTCTGTGATACGGATAGCAATACTGTATCATCAGCATATCGAATCTCTGGTATTTCATGACCACCGATATTTAAGGCATCATATTGGGAGAATATAGAGCGAAATAAGAAGTTTCATTATTTACTGCACGCCTGACAACAAGGGGTATCCATGGCCAAGTGTCAACCCAGCCTAAAATGAGTACCAAGAAAAATGTCTTAGGATCTGAATGTGGTCGATATAACTTTCACCACTCTGTCATCTTATTGCAATTGGGCTAAAAATATCCGCCTGCACCATATACCTGCAGGATGGCAGGAAAAAAGGTCCTTTTATCTTAGCAATACGTATTTTACAATGTTCTATGTCCTTGGGTTTACCTGCAAGGGAGATAACTTCAAGGGTATTTAATCCAAGGATGATAATTCTTCATGTGTCAGCTGAAAGGTGCTCTAATGATATGTAAGCAATATGTTTGTTTGTTGTCTTTGATCACTGGACAACAGAAAGCTTTTTTATTCGACACAAAATTAAAGTAGGACAACGGAAAATAATCAGCTTTTAATCCGTCATAAAACAACATAGGGAGATGACTTAGTAAATGTAATTATTCTTCTTATAACTTCAATTCATTTTGTGTGTGTGTGTGTGTTTTTTTTCCTTTAATTTCATTCTTGTCACTACTATCCCATATATCTCATTTCTATATGCCATTCATCACTAATTACATCTCATTGCTCGATTTTTCTCATTGTTCGATTTTTCTTACTGTTTCTCATTTCTTCTCTTTTGTGGTTCTGTGTACTTCCATCGGCCATCCTATCGCAGTTCTTTGCTGTGTTTTTATATTCATTATCACGGTTTGCGCAATCCTCGGTTTGCATTCTTTCTGTCAGTACTATTCTCGGCATCTTGCTGTGGCATCATCTGCTATTGGCAGATGCAAAGTCAGAACTGGCGGAGCTCCTGACTGGGGAATTGCCAGTACTACTCACCATACAGTGGATGCTATCCTTCTGTGGAGTACTGAGAAACGAGAGAGCTGGTCGATTAGCTAAGGAATGAGCAAAAGGAGAACAACCTGATGCGCCTGTTACATAACACCATAACAGAAGAATGATCAAATCAGTCAGAAAGCCACCAAAACCTGCTCAAGACGACTACACTTTATGGACAGACCAGAACAAATTATTATCCTGCGCCTCTGAAGAGGAGAACAGGACGTAAGAGATTACGCAACAACTCATCTCATCTTATCTTATCATGTTTCTCTTGTACCTTGCGGTGTTGACGTGAAGTATAAACTTCGTGAGAGTGCCCGATTGTGGGCTTCATGTATCGATATTCCCATGGACTCTGTTATTCCCTGTGTCCAACATTTACGTGTTCGGCCTCTTCCTCTGCTTCCATCTGGTCTGTACATCATTGCTTGTTGTGGTATACTGTTAGTTGGTAACCTACTTGCATGACCAAACCATTTGACTTACTGCTTTCTAATAAAATCTAGTCTGCTATAACCCCCACTTTAGTCCTGATTTCTTCATTTCTGATCTTATCTCTTCTTGATACGTTGAGTATTCTTCTCATAAATCTCATTTTTGTTGTTGTGATTTTTCTTTTCTCTTTTTTCTGTCATTGTTCAGGTTTGGCATTGGTAGCATAGAGTTGGTAGGAAGATTGTGTTGTAAAGTGCTTTCTTGGTAGTTATTGAGACATGTTTGTTCTTTAGTATTGGTGCCATTTCTCCGATGAGATGGTTTGCCTTATTGCACCTATTTTCGATTTCGTCTTCTGATCTGCCATTACGTAACCACACGTATACAAAATTCAAGACTGGCGAATCAGCCATGTGCACAAATGGATTGGCGTTGCAGACAGCAAATCACATACTCCAAGAATGCCCAAAATACAACACATCTAGACAAACCCTTTGCCTAGAGAAACAACAGTGGAAGATACAATTTATGGACCATTGAGTGAACTAAAACGATAGAGAGGTTTATACAAACGGCGGCATTGACAATTGGAGATACGGACAATCAAGTACAAGCGAACGAAAGAAGAAGAGGAAGAAGAGAACAGGGGCGACCTGGGAGACCAGACCATATTGTTCACTCACTGTACCTATGGTAAGTCCTACCTCTGATCGACTCCCATGCAATTGTGTCGACTTATGCATCAGTGTCTCCTTCTGTCGGCCTCTGCCACTGACACTCTCAAGCAAGCCAGTTGTCATACGACCTTCCCCACACACCCTCTCATCTTATAGCGTGTCCACGAAGTGAATATTTTGTCCTGGTGTAGATAAGGATATGTCTTTGTGATAAATGAGGTTAATAATCAATAGGGTCTGTTGTGGACAGACCTGATTACGAACGTCACATGGCATGGACTATAAGAAGATGGAATATGATGAATCGTGCAGCTTACTGTTTGTGGCTTGTGTGTTTTAATACCGAACATTTATCAAAGAAAATATGGGCCCATTATTTTAAAATAGCTTAGTAAGGTGGAGAAAATAATGTTTCGTGTGGAATGGCTATCCTCGCTTCAGAGGTCATAGATTTTGAGAATTGTATGGATATTTTGCCCTGGCCATGCGGGAGTGCGGGAAGATGAACAGGCTGATAGGCTAGCAGGGAGGGCACCTCTTGGTGGAAGATTACCTATGGACAAGGGGGAGGTGGTCGTGCGCTTGTGGAGAAGGCGGGGGAACAGACTGAGAATCCGCAAGTGGAAATAATGAGATTGCGGGGGAATCGGCACTGATCTGGAAGAATCTTAACACTGAGAGGAAAGACCAAGAGAAATTTCAATCAGATAGCTGTGGGAACGATTATTAGTAAGGCTTTTCGCTGACTGTTGAACGAGAGGACGGAGTGCGTATGGGAATGTCCTGAGTGCAGTGATGTCAGTTCTTAGCTCAACTCAACTCAACATTTAAACATAGTGGTTGCAGATCAGACGATACAGACCTCACCAGATCGCGTGAGAATTATACCACGTGGTCACACCATCACTAATGGATTGTTCTACTAGTGTCGAGAGTTCGGGGTAATCTTGCCCCAGTCACTGTGACGTCATTGATATGTGGGTAATAAGAATGGTATCTAGAAGAAATGTTAGGGCGGGGAGCCCGAAGGAAAATATTTGTATTAAAGCTGGTTGGAACTACATTCTTTCTCGTCAGTGGATTGGAGGAAGGATATTTTGGGAGCGGTAAAATGGTTTCGCGTGTGATGAGAATGGGTGTCCTGTTCTAATGTCACTGATTTTCTACTTTCCACTTCTTGTATGTGTTTTACATGATGTGACACACGCGTGCGCACGCGCACACACACACACACACACACACACACACACACACACACACACACACACACACACACACATGCGCACAGAGAGAGAGAGAGAGAGAGAGAGATCAGGAGAGAGAAGGAAAGACATATAAGGCATGCAGAAATATAAACGTATAGACAAAGAGACATACCGATGTATTTATGTGCGTGCTCACCGCACACGAACACACAAATACGACAATACGAAATACAGGCATACATATGCACTTACGTATGTACGTGCGTGCGCACACAGGCACTCACGCTCTCAGGCATGTCAAAGACTGAAACATAGAGGCCGGAGGTCTGCCTCAAGATAGAAGACCACCGGGAAGAGTGGTCAACCTCAAGTAGATTAGAGGTAATACAGTGCCCGATATAAGGGCAGGGTAGGTGATAGAATGGGGGACTATTAACTAGTTCTCTCATGAGACACGGAGGCGTCGACCAGATAGTTAACACTCTGGTCACGACAGAATCACGCCTACGTGATAGCCACGATTGCCACTCAATAGGAGACAGCTAATATAAGCGTGCTAAGTGTAACAGCACGCAAAAAGCCGAAGGACGCATCAAAGTCCTTCCGCGTGCTGTGTAGCCACGCGAGTAGGAAAGTCAGACTGGGGACTGACTTTGTAGCGAGCAGATCGTTTAGTGTTGATAGGAGTTTTGTGTAGCCAAATAGATAGAGATTAGCAATAGGGTTAGGAAACTAGTGATAGGCAATTCTGTGGCTTTGTGTGTGATTTGATAGCGACTGTTTTGTAATTGTAAAGAGCCAACGGCAATAAAATGTATCATTCATTTCCTCTCACACGACTTGCAAGTTTCTTGTGTGGTGTGGGAGAAGTAATCCGATGATGCCTGAAACATTGGTTGTTGACAGGCACGTTGGCATACACACGTAGTAGTAGCAGTAGCAGTAGTAGTAGCAGTAGCAGTAGCAGTAGCAGCAGCAGTAGCAGCAGTTGAAAAAGTCAACAGCTTCACATACCTAGGAAGCAAAATGACATCTACAGGGGACTCAACACCAGAAATATCATCTAGAATCGCACTGGCATCTGGTGCCTTCAATAAACTGTCAAACATCTGGAAGTCAAAGACACTCAGCAAACACACAAACTTAAAATCTTCAACTCTTGTGTGATTCCAGTGTTAACGTATGGATGTGAAAGTTGGAAATCAACGGTAGCTTTAGATAAAAAATTAGATAATTTTGAGAACAAATGTCTTAGAAGACTTCTAAACATCCACTGGACATACTTTAGAACCAATACGCAAATAAGACAAGAGACTAAGCAAGATACAGTATCCAATTTCATAAGAAGACGCCGTTGGAACTACATCGGCCATGTACTCAGAATGGACAAGACAAGACTCCCCTACCAAGCCCTCATATGGTCACCGGTAGGGAAAAGAAAACGGGGAAGACCAAGAGAGACCCTGCGTAGAACCATCATTAGAGAAGGCTCATTCAATGGCCAAGTAAATATCCAAGATCTACAACAGGTAGCAGCGAACCGCCAGGCATGGAGAGACAGGACTTCTGCCCTATGCGCCGCCTTAGGCTCAAGAGGAAAGACTAACTAACTAACTAATTACACTCTGATAATTATCTTCGTTGATGAATCCTTTGGAAGACTGATCTTTATCTCTGCAGGCCGAAGGGCTGGCGTTAATGTTATTTGCATCCCAATAAATGCCTGCATCTTTAGGGATGTTCGTATGGATTTGTTAACGTCGCGAGCACCGTGTTGCAGCGATCTCCGTCCCCTCTCCGTGGTCAGAATCCAGCCGGGTGTTTAAGACCGGCCCTAGAGCTTCGCATCAGCAGAAAGACATGTTACAGTGCAACTAGATCAATCGGGGGCTGAGTGGTCTCGGGGTATGGTGTCCGCCTCGAGTGCTGGAGGTCCCGGGTTCAGGCCCCGGTGAGGACCGGGATTTATTTTTAAAAAATCCACGTGGACTTCTAGTAATAAAATGTCCCCTGGTCCCTGGGTAGTGAGATCGGACGCCCGTGTGTATTGTTGCGCACGTAAAAAATCCCTTGGCAGTTGGAAATCGAAAAAGAGTAGCCTAACGGTGCTGCCCAAGCAAAATTTTGAGTTAAAAATCTACCCAAAGTATTTCAGGATCCTCGCCGATGCAACGGAGTTCGTGCATTGAGCGGAGTTTCTCCAGACTCAGGTTTGAGTTAGGAGGAAAACGGAGCACTTATGGGTTAAACCGTGTGCCGCTAAACTAAACTAAACTAAACTCTTAGAACAGGACTAATGGACTGTCTGAGACCTGGCCCAGGTAGGTGATGGTTCCGTCGCGGGTTGTAGGTCTGGCGTCTCATTGCTACCGATTCCATCTATATACCTATATGGGAACAGCCCAACGCCACGGGTTGTAGGTAGGTACAACTCAATTACCAGTAGGTACAACTCAACGACCAGTAGGTACAATCTAATGTCCAGTGGTACAATTCAATGTGCGGGGTATAACTCAATGCCCAGAGGTACAACTCAATGTCCAGTGTTAAAACTTAATGTCTAGAGGATTCAACCTAATGACCAGTGCGTACAGTTCAATGTCCTGAGGTAAACTGCAGTGGCCAGGGAGTACAGCCCAGTTCCTAGAGAAATAGAACAATACCCAAGGTGAAGAACCCAATATCTACAGGGTACAAATCAAGGTCGAGGAGGTCGACTACATGCCCATGTAGTACAATCCAATACCCAAGGGTACAACCCAATATCCAAGGGATACAACCCAAGATCCAGTGGATACACCCCAATGCCCATTGGTACAACCCAATATCCAGTGAATAATACCTAATGCTCAAGGGTACAACCAATATCCCAGGGATACGACCCAATGCCCAGGGATACAACCCAATATCCAAGGGATACAACCCAATGCCCAAGCATACAACCCAATATCCAAGGGATACAACCCAATATCCAAGGGATACAACCCAATATCCAAGGGATACAACCCAATGCCCAGGGATACAACCGAATATCCAAGGGATACAACCCAATTCCCGGGAGTACAACATCACTGTTTTGCCTGTGCTTAGAAGCGTTTTACGTGCCCTAGATAAATTAATTTCATTTTACTGTTCCATTTAGTTAGTTAGTTAGTCGACAGATCATCCTCGTTGCACATCGAACCATTCAGTCCATAAGTGCTCGGATCCCCTCCTCAGCAAATCCCGCAGCGTGTAGCGGCTAACGACGCCAGTTCTGTGTTGGTTTATCAATCTTCATTGGCGTCCTGCGTAGTGTTCTTGTTTGGCCATCCCTCTTTTAATTTGCTGCTCTCGCAGTCTGGCCATTGTTGTAGATTCACAGTCATCACTTGGTTCTCGCAAAAGTCTCACTTCTCGTAGAGCATTCAGAATGTCAGCCTGGTCCATGGCGCGTCCGCCCTCCACAGTAGCCTCACCTGTGAGCTTGTCAGCCCGCTCATTTCCTTGTACTCCCGCATGCCCTGGCACGAAGATGAAACTAATCTTTGCCAGCCGAGACCGCTTCAGAGGCAGCAACCATTCTCTTCGGATCGACCCCTCCTCTATCCTCTTGATCATGTTCATTGAGTCGCTAAGGAAACAAGCCCTAGTGAATGTCTGTGTCTCGAGCCATGTTATTGCTTTACTTACTGCCATGACTTCCATGGTCAGGCTACTTGTGGTTTCAGTGAAAGCACCAGAGTCCTCCTTCACAATTCTCCCTCCGACCCGAGCTGTAAAGGCCCATGAGCTTCTCACATGTCGGACGACCGACCCATCTGTGTAGATGACCGCGTCACCGTCTAGCGAATTCTCGAAAATCAACGCTTGTACTTCAGCCTCAACAGCAGCCGGATTTTCTTGTCTGCATTTTCTATCTAGTTGGATGCAAACTGAAAAGGATGTGCAGAAGTCTGTTGGCACTTGCACCCACTCCTCGCCAGGTTCTAAGTCCTCAAGTGAACACACCTGTTGAAGAATGTCTTCGGCTTGACCCATCCACGACCGTCCTCTTTTTAACCTGCTGCCCTTCACCTTCCTAATTTCACTATGCAGTGGATGTTGTGTGTTTGCGTTAATTCTGAGGTAGGCGCGTGCCCTGCAAACTTGTATTCTCTCTTCAATGGTTGGAAAATCAAGAAGGTAGCGCATCGCCCTGCATGCTGTATCTCTTGTACATCCAAGAATAATGCGCATAGCTTCATTCTGTATCCTTTCCATCCTTTCTATCTGCTTATGGCTGAGAGTCAGGATTGCCATTGCATACTCCAAAACAGACATGACCAGCCCCTCGTACAGAAGACATAGATGGCGCTGCTCACAGTTTGCTGCCGCCATCACCCGCATCGCTGCCAAACCCCGCTTGGCCTTTGTTATCACCTGGTCTATGTGCACATTATAAGCAAGGCTTCGATCAAACCGTATCCCCAGGTAATTCATTGCCTGCGTTCTTTCCACCGTCTCTGAACACAGCATTACAGTTGGTGTTGGTTTCTTGACAATATGATTATTCAACGAGAACCAAGTCACTGTTGCCTTTGTTGGGTTGACCATTGCCCCAGCTTCATCACACCAAGTACTTATGCGATTGAGTTCGGTTTGTAGTTCCACAGCAACCTCCTCTCTATCCTTACCCTGACGATACACTAAAACATCATCGGCATATGACAATGTCCTGCCAGGTCCAGTGATCTGCTCACTGGTGATTCTCACTGTGTAGGCGTTGAACAGTACCGGAGATAATGGTGATCCCTGTGGTAGGCCAGGATATATTGTTGTTGGTTCCGAAGTCCAACTGCCACATCTAAAAACTACTTTCCGTTGGAAGAGGGCTGCAGCGATCCAACTAAGGAGGAATGGACTTACGTTTAGTTCAAGAAGCTGAAACATTAAAAAATCCAGTGGTACTCTGTTGTATGCGTCCTCAAGATCAATCGCTGCAGCAACGGTTTCAGTGCCTGAGTGGAAACCTTCATAGACATCATGGGCAAAGACTGCTGCATTGGTCCAGGTTTCTCTTTTTGGACGGTACCCACCCAGGGTAGGTGGGAAAACACCTTGCCTCTCTAGTTGGCTTGATATTTTCCTGGCAATTACCTTCTCCAGCAGCTTGCCTATTGTATTCTGCATGGTTATAATTCGATATCCCTGAATTGTTTTGTGGTCTTTGTCAGGCTTCGGCAAGGGAATCAGATAGCTGTGTAACCATTCCTCCTTGATGCTAGCACTCCCTATACTGTTGTTGTACATGTCTGCTAGTTTCTCTAGCTCATTGTCGGTACACCTATTTATGTCGTCGTATCTTATGCCATCAGGACCTGGAGCACTGTTTTTTGATCGTCGAAGCACAGCCTTGATTTCTTTCACTGTCACTGTATCTTCATCCGAAGTGTTCTGGGCCATGCATCTGTCTGAGGTGACCTCCTTGGCCAGATTTCGGCCTCCCATGTCTGTCTGGTTGCTCTGCTCAAGGTAGCGTTCAAAGAGGGCTTTGCCCTTGTCCTCGTCAGTCCTCTGCCAGATGAGGTCAGCACCTTGGAAGTCAGAAATGCTCTTATTCTTGACTACACCACTCATGCTTTTATGTAGTCGCCAGAACAATTTCAGTGACTTGTCTGTGCTTACCCTTTGACACACCTCTGCCCATTTTTCGCTTTTAACCACCTTGACCAGTTTTTTGAAATAGCTTACTTTTGTGTGCATCTCTCTTTCTAAGTGCAAGCAGGGACTAGGATGACCAGCTCTGTTCTTCTTGGCATTTTGCCATCTCCTTACAGCACTACGATTATCCACCCAAGCCTTCTCCACCTCGAAACTCCACCACGGTGGCTGCTCCCAGCTTTTTTTCCTGCCCTGAAACGTTCTGCGCTTGTCACGTCTTATTTTACTCACCACATCTTGCCCTGTACTGTCATACTGGAATGTCTTTACCTTTAGCTTGTGCTGCCTGGTTCTGCCTTTCTCCACCAATATGCTGCAATGGTGGTGGTCGCTGCCATGGTGTCCTAGGACACCCCATCTACACACTGTAGTGAGTGAAGGTGAAACTAGCGCCAGATCAATACAATAGCACTGTCCTCATCGCCTGGACGGCTTGCTGTCCTGGTGACACAGCCACTGTTGATACAAACCAGGTCGATGGTTTCCAGAGCAGTCTCGAGCTCCTCCCATTGTGTATTGGAGGAAGTGTTTCCCCATGATCTGCCTTTAGCGTTGAAGTCACCACAGAAAATAACATTTCTCTCGTGGCCTAATATGCCACTTAAGCACTGCCACTTCTGGGCGTCCACACTCGCATTGCGGTCATAAACATTAACCAACACGAATGGTATACTGGAATGAACTCTCAACGCCTGTATTTGTATATCGTCACTGTCCCAACTGGACATGTCTAGCTATCGCGAACGAGAATCGCCGTTCCCAGATGTCGTCTGTTGTAGAAACATTTGAAGCCGGCAATTCGGAGTAGCTGATCGCCCAGTCTCGTCTCCTGGAGTGCTACAATGTCGTTCCTGTAAACTAGGGTTTCTAAAATAGAGCCCCGTTGTTTTACACTGGCACAGTTCCAATATAGAATACGGATGTTCCTGAGTCCTAGACGGTGACACTTGAGTCTAAAACGCCTCAATCCACCGCGCTTACCTTGCTTCTTTGTCCCTGCGCGGCTACCACGCCGCTTCGTTATGTTGACTGCTGACCGCTCGGAAAAAACACGTTCTTCCGCCATGTTGAAAAAACGTAAACACAGACTGCTGATGAACCACACACGCTGCTGAAAATTCACTCAAGGATGGCTTCGCTCGATGCACGAACTCCGTAGCACCCGCGCAGATCTTGAGTAGAAACTCCTGGTTTTACATCCTGGCACACCAATTACACGCAAGAGATGAATAAATCCATCCCCTACGCGAAAAAGTTAACGAACACAAAACGACACGACCGTCAGTCGCCATCTTGAAACCGGAACATCGAACCGGAACTGTTCCATTTGAACATTGGTGCTACACCAGCGTAAACTGTAAAAAAAACCAGCTGCCCTACGTAAATTAAAGATCTTGGAGATGTATGTGTTGGGCAGTTTGTGATTTGATTTATTTGGTTGTTTCGGTATTATAGGTTTAACGATAGAATTTAGGGCTTCCATTCTGACATGGACAAGGCCTTAAGTTCGTACTGGAATACCGTCAGCGTTGCCAATAGTGTTTGTGATTTCTTGGCAAGTTTACGTTCAGCAATTTGCCATTGCTTTCTGAACGACGGCACTCATATTATTGTATGAAAACGAGCGCAAGGCAGACTGCTTCCGAATCTCCTACAGCTGTTTTTCGATCGCGGTATTTAGGATTTGGAATTAGGTTTCTAACCCGACTCGGCACAGTGCTGGCAAAGGGAGATGTATCGGGTGTACGCTGCTGGACTCATATTTCAGTAGACCAATCGGCGCTCCATTTGTGATTTACCGGCCACATTTACTTCCATGAACATTTTATAGTACTCATTTTTGGCTGAGTTGACCTGGCAACCGCGATCAATGTTTTATATCCGAATAGATAGAGGTTCGAACTCATGGCTACCAGGCCGAAGACGTGCGTGTTAGCCACTTCACATTGCCATCAGGCTGCAGACAAGCGTGTTAGCCACTTCCCCTGGCCACCAGGCTTCAGACAAGCATGTTAGCCACGAAAGATGGCCACCAGGCCGCAGACAAGCGTGTTAGCCACTTCGAATGGCCACTTGGCCGCAGACAAGCATATTAGTCACACTGCAATTCCCCTAGGCTGCAGACAAGCGTGTTAGCCACAATGCATTTCCCACAGGCTGCAGACAAGCGTGTTAGCCACTTAGCTTGGCCACCAGAGCTTAGGCAAGCGTGTTAGCCACATAAGATTCCAACAGGCCACAGACAAGCGTGTTAGCCACGTCGTATGGCCACCAGGCCGCAGACAAGCATGTTAGCCACAACGCATTTCCCCTACGCTGCAGATAAACGTGTTAGCCACATAAGATGGCCACCAGGCCACAGACAAGCATATTAGCCACAACGCATTTGCCCTACGCTGCAGATAAACATGTTAGCCACTTCGCATGGCCGCCAGGCTGCAGGCAAGCGTGTTAGCCACATCGCCACTGCGGCGTTCAGTTCTCTTTGGTGCGTAACTCTTTCGAACAGGATGCACAGTTACATACACATTTTCTTTTTTAACAGAGATACTACATGAGAGGTGGCTTCACGCGAAAACGTTAAAAGTGTGATCGAAATTACAATAACCATGCCATTGTCTTGTAACCTGTCAATATTGTTGTTAAGGATGACAAGAGGGTTAAGCACGCGACATCACTGTGCAGACTAACACGACCATGTCATAAGGACAGTTTAAATATGGCCGCCCCACTTTTGAAATGCACCAAAGAGAAGCAGCATTTTGTTATCTGATCAGTGAAGGGGTTTAGAAATTCATCAGCTAATGAAGGTCCGGTGGGGTGATACATACCTGTCAGTCCAGCAAGTGTATGAGTGGAGTAGGAAGTTTCAAAACTGCGTGACTTCTGAGACAAGCCTGACCGGGTCAGGCTCACACAGTAGTGAAAAATCGAAAAATGATGTATTTGTTCTGTACTTTTTCAGAATATATTCACCCAACACAATGTAAGGTTTTCATTTGAAGACTCCTTGTATATAGATCTAACATTCTGCTTCGTCTTTGTTCCTCGGATAAGGGGAGTGCGTTACACTTAGTTACGCTTTTGTGCATACCATTTTGGTAATGTTTACTTCCTTGTGTTGAGTTGAGTTGAGTCAACAACTGACATCACAACCGTCGGGATATTTGCAGACGTTCTCCGTCCTAATATACAACAGCCAGCGAAGAGCCCCAATACTAATGGTAACAATAACAGTTTGATTATATGTCCGTCTAGCCCAATGGTTCTCAACCGGTGGGGAATTTCCCCCACCCAGGGGGGAATTTTAGGGTTTCCGGGGGGGGGGGGGGGGGGGGGGGGGGGGGGGAATGAAGATCATTTCAAGATCGCGTTAATACAAGAACCGATTACTTTGTATTGTTTTTCCCTTCATACTTTACAGTTATGCACGTCTCATCCTTCTAAAATTCATTTTATAAAGTAAGTAGACCCACAAATCACGTTTTATGTGGATGTCTAGACCTGTTTTAACATATTTACCTTCCATTTTAACGTATACTGTGCAGGGGTGGGGGGATTTTTAGGTAGGAAATATGAAGGGGTGGATGACGTTCTTAAAATATGGTGAAGAGGGGCACGGGCCAAATGTTTGATAGGAAGGGGGGGGGGGGGGTATGACGTTCTTAAAATATGGTGAAAGGAAGCACGGGCCAAAAATGGTTGAGAACCACTGGTCTAGCCTTTCTATGAGACTTGAGTGTGGGTCAGATCATCTGGTCACTCGCTGCAGCACCATTCTCTTCAGGCTGTGAAAGTTGTGCTTCCTCTAGACAGATTCCACCCAAGATAACGGGCTCTTTCTACACGTGGGTAGGTTTACTTTACATCAGAATTTTGCCAGGGCCTACTAAGTGAGATTTCCAATTGCCGTGGAATTTTTAATGTGCACAAACACGCTTTTTGTTCGCCCCCTAACCTAGAAGGCTATGTATCTGATCTCACTATCCTAGAAATAGGGTACGTGTGATATCATTAGATACCAGTGGTTCTGAGTCAGATATGGCTGAGCTACCGTTCTCCGTGGCCAAAGGCTTGCGAACGCGGTTCGCAAGCCGCTTACCAGGCGTTCGAAACGCAGCCGCGACCGATTTGTGGAGCAGACCGTGTCTCGTTGCGTTATAACGTGTTGGTGTGGGAGCCGGTCGTTCAGAAAGCAATGGCAAACTACTGAACGTAAAATTTGCCTAGTACATCAACAGCAGCTGAAAAATGCTGGTGTAGACTGCAAAGTCCTGCAAGGGATATGCAACATTTAAAAAAAATAACCGTATGACAGTAGAGGGCACTACCTGCTTTCTTAAAAAAATAAAGTCGCTTAAAAGTCGACAGGGTCGACTTCAATGCCAAGGATTTCTATCCCATATGGCTCAGTCTCTTTCTGCAGTTCGAAAAGTATCACACAAAAACACGAGCTCCGTAGCTCCAGCGACGACACCCTGGAGTCTCCGAAAAACTTCACTAATGAACCGAAGGACGCGGCCAGGAATCGAATCCCCAACCTTCGGAGCCCGAGTCAGACGGCTTGACTACTTCGTCACGGAGACTCCCTTCTGACCTGCTTTCTGTTAGCGCCGAATGTTGGGCGGCGATTACCAAACTCGAAACCTCATAATGGCAGAAGAGCGCGATTGGTAGGGTACAAGCCTTTTCATGGTGCGCGGAAATGCAACCCAAAAACTAACTGAATGGTCTAAGATCGAAGCTTCCATAGGCGGACAGTTAAAGCATTGCTTTGCTGATCCAGCAGCCTCTGCGCCTTGTCTTGTTCTAGGAGTATAGGTGTTACCTTTCCTCTGGAGTAAACTAGGCAGGCCGAGAGAGGGACATTGCTGCATGGGCACCACATGATCTCTACAATTCAGCCCAGGCTTTGTGCTATGTTTTAAATACAACTTAAGAAACTATCGTCTGTCAAGATGGCCAGGTGCCAGTCATTGGCACCT
This sequence comes from Cepaea nemoralis, assembly GCA_014155875.1. Classification (NCBI taxonomy): domain Eukaryota; kingdom Metazoa; phylum Mollusca; class Gastropoda; order Stylommatophora; family Helicidae; genus Cepaea; species Cepaea nemoralis. Next base: position 32,139 of record JACEFZ010016745.1, read on the forward strand.
TTCCGTCTCGACAGACGATAGTTTGGTACATTGTGCTTCAAAAAGGCTTAATAACTGTCATATGGCAATAACTACGATCCATGGCGGTGGCGAGTGTGGCTGGTAAGGCCAATTCTTGCTGCAAATGTTTGCCCACAGTAGGTGCATGTGAAAACATGGTCATTTCCACCATTTTGCACCATCTTACGTCTCTCACGCTCTGTGTGTGCTTTATCTGCAATCATTTTCTCCTTTGTCTTTATTCCATTTCTGATAGTTGCCCTCCATGCAACACGTTCAGCGGAGACTTGCTCCCAATGTGCATTATCAATGCCTGTATCAATCATGTCCCGCTTACACACATCTTTGTATCGTAGTAGAGGCCGACCCTGAGATCTCCTACCCGTCTGTAATTCACCAAAAAAGATGTCCTTTGGTATTCTACCATCATCCATCCTCCTAACGTGTCCTATCCATCTAAGTCTACGAAGACTGAGCATGGAATACACCGTCACACAACCTGATCTTTCCAATACTTCAGTATTTGTGATTTTGTCTTGCCACTTAATACCAAGTATTCTTCGCAGACACCGCATATGAAAGCTGTTTAAACGTTTCTCTTGGCGTGAGTAAGTTGTCCAGGTTTCACTGCCATAAAGAAGAGTACTAAGGACACAGGCTTGGTAGACGAGGACTTTTGTTTTGGCAGTAAGCTTCCTGTTCTCCCAGACTCTTTTTGCTAACATGTTCATTGTTGTTGCTGCCTTGCCAATCCTGATGTTGATTTCCTGATCGAGGGATAATTTGCTATTTACCTCTGATCCTAGATATGTAAAATGGTCTACTATCTCCAGTTCGGCGTCGTCAATAAAGATTGATGGTACACCATGTGCACCTTGTGACATAATCTGTGTCTTCTTTTTGTTAATTGTTAAACCAAATTCAGAACAAGCATTGGAGAATGCAGATAGTAGATGTTGTAATTCTTCCTCAGAGTGGGTCGTAATCGCAGCATCATCCGCAAAAAGCAACTCTCTGATTAGTACCCTGCTAATTTTGGTCTTGGCCTTCAATCTCTGAGCATTATAGAGGCCACCATCTGAGCGTGAGTGAATGTATATACCGTCATCCTGATCACGAAAGGCATATTTCAGTAGAAGTGAAAAGTATATCCCAAAGAGGGTGGGGGATAGTACACAACCTTGCTTAACTCCACTCTTGATTTCAAACTCTTCTGAAGTTGAGCCATCAAACTTGATTATACCCTTCATGCCTGTGTGGAACGATTCCACAATGGACAGAAGAGTTGGTGGACAGCCAATCTTCTTTAGTGCTTTGAACAGACCCTCACGACTGACCAAATCGAATGCCTTTGTGAGGTCGATGAAGGCAATAAACAGTGGCTGATTTTGTTCCCGGCATTTTTCTTGCATCTGTCGCAATGAGAATATCATATCAATGGTAGACCGGTTCTGACGGAAGCCGCACTGTGATTCGGGGTAGACTTGATCTCCCAGGACTTGAAGTCTGCGCAGGACAATTCTGGCAAATACTTTCCCAACAATACACAGAAGTGAGATACCCCTATAGTTGTTGCAGTCGCTCCGATCTCCCTTGTTCTTGTACAGCGTTATGATGTTTGAATCTTTGAAATCCTGTGGGACTTGTCCTTCTCGCCAGCATAGCTCTATTAGCTGGTGGATCTGTAGAGCGAGGGTGTCTTGCCCACTCCTGATCACCTCTATTGGAATCCCATCCTTACCTGGAGCCTTGCCAGATGCAAGCTCATTTATAGCACACTTAACTTCTGTTATAGTGGGAAGTGTGTCCAGGTGGTCAAGAGTTGGCAGGGCCTCTATGGCGTTGAGGGCATCATCCGCCAGCTTGGTCTCACTTGAGTAAAGCTCTAAATAGTGCTCGACCCATCTATCCATCTGCTGTTTCTTATCAGTGATGATTTCTCCAGTCAAGGTTTTCAGCGGTGCACTTCTTTTGATCATTGGACCACAGGCTTTCTTTATCCCTTCATACATGCTTCTGATGTTTCCCTTATCACTTGCGATTTGAATGGACTCACATAACTTGATCCAATAGTCATTTGCACACTGCCTGGCAGCCTTTTGTACATCCTTCCTCGCTTGCTTCAGCTCACTCAGAGTGTTACGCGTTGGTCTTTCCTTGTTTCTTAAGAGAGCTATCTTCTTTTTATCAATCAAGGGCTGCAGTATCTGGCTGTTTGCCGCAAACCAGTCCTGCCTCTTATGATCCACAGTGCCGTAAACCCCTACCGCTGTTTTATAAATAGTTTCCTTAAGTTTACTCCATTTATCATTTACTATACAATTTTCTGATGTATCATTGAAAGCGTCCTCAAGTTGCTGTTGAAATTCAAAGCACTTTCCAGGATCGTGAGTGTTAATAATATTAATCCTGGGGCTAGACTTGTGTTTAGCTGTGTAGATTCTCTTTGGTCTCAGTCTAACCCTTGCAACAACCAAAGAATGATCTGTATCACAGTCAGCACTGTGGTAACTTCGAGTTAATGATGTATGGTTCAGATGTTGTCTCCGTGTGATAATGAAGTCCAGCTGATGCCAATGGCCGGATCTTGGATGTTTCCATGTGACCTTATGCATCTCTTTTGTTTTAAAAAAGGAGTTTGTAATACATAGGTCATTTCTAGTGCAATGCTCCAGCAGCCTTTGTCCATTATCATTCATGCGACCGATGTTGTATTTTCCAAGGCACACTGGCCATGAACTCGAGTCCTTGCCCACACGAGCATTGAAATCACCGAGCATATAAATGTAGTCGGATTTTGGAACTGCCTTGATCGCAGAGTCTAGCTGCTCATAGAACGTATCCTTCACATCATCAGAGGAAGTGAGTGTCGGTGCATATGCAGTGAGAATGGTGGCAAATCCACAAGAGGTTGCCAAGCGCAGTGATAATAATCTTTCATTACCTCCAGCTGGGATATCAATCATTCCCAGTAGCGAATTCTTCACTGCAAAGCCCACACCATGTTGCCTTTTTTCTGCCTGCCCTCTTCCCTTCCAAAAAAAGGTGTAATTGTTTTCCCTGAGTGACCCTTCCTCAGCGAGGCGAGTCTCCTGCAGGCCAGCAATATCAATGTTAAGACGATTGAGTTCAGCATCAATCACAGCCGTTTTTCTCACATCGTCAATATTTGTCAAGTCAGTGGAAAATCCTGGACACATGGTTCTCACGTTCCAGGTTGCAAGCCGTAGCTTGAGGTTTCTATTATTCTTTTTATTAGTACCTGGTGCATTGGTTTTACAGCCTGCGATTCAGATTTTGTCCTAGCCCCAAGCACCCATTGAAGCAGGCAGGCTGTGGCGGATCAGCACCCAATTGGCCGGGGGCTGCCCAGCTTGAGGCGGGCGGTAGCTGATCAGTGACACCTGTAGGTGTCTCCCACCGTCAGAGGCAACGCGTGGCGCCCCATGTCTACGCCAACTGACAAGGACTTATAACCCGTAACAGTTGCCTCTCGCTTTGATTCCGAGACCGGTTAAGACCAGGGATGGAGTTATTGCCTCTCCATAGCACAAAGCCTGGGCTAAAATAAAGAAACCATGTGTTGCCCATGCAGCATGATCCCTCTCTCGGCCTCCCTAGTTCACCCCAGAGGAAAGTTAACACCTATACATCTGGAACAAGACAAGCTGCAGAAGCTGCCGGATCAGCAAAGCAATGCTCTAACTGTCCGCCTGTCGGAGCTTCGATCCTAGACCAGCTGCCAACCAAGGCTTAGGGCCTGGTCTGCCCTGCCATGACTTATTTTGTCTTTGGGTTGCATTTCCTCGCACCAGGATAAGGCTAGTACCCTCCCAATTGCGCTCTTCTGCCCGAAGCCATTGGCACAATGTGGGGTGTCGGGTTTGGTAGGCGCCGCCCAACATTCGGCGCTGACAGAAAGCAGGTAGTACCGTCTACTGTCATACGGTAGCTCAGTCATATCTGACTAAGACCTGACCGACCCAGGTGCCAGTAATGGTTCTTGAAAGCTAACAACATTCACAACAGGGATCCAATCCACTACCTTCTGAGCTAAAGACTGACACCATAACCTCTCAGCCACTTCGTCCCCCTTGTCTAACATTCTATTCTCTCCCCCACACACACACCCTACCCTCCCACCCACCCCCCTTTCCATTCCAAGATATCTTCCAATAGTCAAGGGCGCAAACTAAGGTAGGATGACCTCAGTGAAGATTCTCATAGTGCAGAGATTATTTCCCCTAGATTGTGCGATCTCTGCGGCCAGACTGTAATCATACATTAAGATGTCGGTTTCCGTTCTAAATCGTATCCGCGGGCTTTCTTAAGCTGGGTGAAGACATAGCTCTGATCTACTCTGATATTATCTGAGGATCTACTTGATTGCTGACTTTTGTTAGATGTTTGATGAGGACGTCTTTTTAGTGGAAATACAAAATAGTTTTCTCTAGGAGTGAAAGGATGTGAACTCACTGAGCGAGAGGGCGAACTAACGAACTATTCGTAAAAGTTGCTGAGGACGTGGAGGATAAGGCTGCTTGTGGGGTATTGATCACG
>JACEFZ010016746.1:0-48329 GCA_014155875.1 Cepaea nemoralis
CGATCTTCACGTTCTCCGAGTCACTGAGAAAATATGCTTGGGTGAATGTCGGTGTACATTAATACAGTATTAATTGCAGACAATGAACAGGACCTGCAAAATTTAGTAGATGCGGTTGTTACACACAGTGAACAATAAGGGTTAGAATTAAATTGTAAAAAGACACAGATTATGGTCGTCACTAGGAAGAACGAAATACCGCAGTGTAATATACAAGTAAATGGGAATATTCTTCAACAAGTGAATAGGTACAATTATCTCGGAACAGTAATAACATCTGATGGGAGATGCCTGGAAGAGATTAGAACAAGAATCGCCATGGCAAAAGTAGCCTTTAGCAAGATGAAAAACATACTGACCAATAAAAAGATGTCAATTGAAACGAGAAAAAGAGTGTTGAGGATGCTACATAGAACCTGTACTTTTATATGGATGTGAAGCGTGGACAATGTGCAGTCAGGCTGAAAAACATCTGATGGCTGTAGAAATGTGGTTTCTGAGGAAAATGCAAAGAATACCATGGACAGCCAGAAAGACCAATGAACAAGTCCTTCAAGAAACAAATGAAGATCGTAAACTGATCCGAGACATTAGACGTAGACAGTCACAATTTTTTGGACATGTTATGAGAAGAAATGATTTGGAGAACTTGGTGACAACTGGTAAGATCGAGGGAAACAGACCAAGGGGAAGACCTAGAAACAAGTATCTGGATGGCTTGGCCTTGTGGCATGGTCGAGACAGAAACACGGAACTGATCCACGACTCTGGTGATCGAGTGAGATGGCAGAACATGACCGCCCACGCTTACCGGCATGACACATGATGGATGGATGGAATGTCGGTGTCTCCAGCCTGGCAACTCTTGCTTTACTTACTGCCATGACTTCCATAGTAAGACAACTTGTGTTTAAAGCAAAGACGTCGTAGTTTTCCTTCGTAGTCCTAAAATCCCATGAGTTTTTGTTGATGGCTGCATCATTCTACAACATTCTAAATATCAAAGTCCGAACTTCTGCCTCCACAGCACCAACTGTCCATACCGATTCATAATGAACAGGCCGTACGGCACTCTGCTGGCACTTGTATCCATTCATCACCAGGTTCAGTGTAATTAAGAGAAGAAACCCGTTGAATAATGTCCTCTTTTTAACCTGCTGTCATTATTTTTCTTAATTTCATTATGTAGTGGTTGTTGTTGTTGTTGTTGTTGTTGTTGTTGTTGTTGTTGTTGTTGTTTTGTCTGCACTGGTTCTGAAGTAGGCACGTATTCAGAAAATTCTTCTTCTGTCTCCGATGGTTGGAAAATCAATACGGTACCGCATCTGTATCTTCATGCCTATTGTATTATTTGTTCACCAAAGTATGGTGTGCATAGTAGACTGATCAGACGTCTCCACTTTGTGGTTTCTGGTCGCCGAATCTTCAAATGGATCTCCTTTCCTCGGAATATTGAGTGTCTACCACAGTGGTTCTTGACCTTATTTGGCCAATGCACCCCTGCACTATATGTTCAGAATCGCATTCCCTCCACCCCTTTCCCAGTTGCCACCCCTCACTTCCCCCCCCCCTCCAAAAAAAAAATATAAATAAATAAATAAAACAGTCCCGTGTAAAGTGATGAAACATTACACATAAATACTACAATGGATGATGAATGCAAACATGCATTCATTGGCATTGAAATCGTTGTGAAATATTCCATAACAATATTAAATAGTCATCGCTGGAGTATGACAAGGACACTGTTATTTCCCGCCATTAAAATATCACATTACAGCTTGCAATCTTCATCATTTTAGTTTGGGATGATCATTCCGACCTTAATATTACGAAAATTACACAGTATACGTAAAAATGGTAGATAAATTTAGTAACACATATTAGAACAAGTCTAGAAGTCCACATAAAACGTGATTTGCGGGCCTACTTACATTATAAAAATAATGTTAGAAGGACGAGAAGTACAGAGCCGTAAAGTATGGAGGAGAAAATAAACAATATCAAGTAATCGGTTCTTGCATTAACGCGATCTTGAAATAATTTTAATTCAACCCCCCCCCCCCCCCCCCCCCCCCATCCTGGAAACCATAAAATTCCCCCCCCCCCCCCAGAATTCCCCACCAGTTGAGAACCACTGCCTTAGGGTTTTGATAGGTGATCTAGTAACACCTACAGCTAAACCTCAGTGTTCGTTTCTTCTTTCCACGATATTTTCACCATTCTCTCACAATTCCGCTACCTTCAACATTTCATTACTCATTTAGAGAAGAGAAGACTCAGAAGAGAACAGAAGGAACAGAATACACATACATTTTCATTAGGCGAAATATTGTCTTTATGGTGATATTTCTGTTGTCTATAATAATGCCCTCTGGTCTCACATATACCTAACATGTTTTATATTCAGCCTTCTAATTTCTGTGATAATGTTATCAAAGTTTGGTATAGGTGTTCAAGTTCAAGTACTTATTGCTCAAGAATTATGGAGGAAACTGAAAAAAATACGAATCTCTATCAGCGTTCACGACGGAAACACACCGAACAACAAGCGACCAACAACAGCTAAATTACGAAACAGAAAGGAGATATTCGCGACTTGGAATGTTACTGGTCTAGGAAGTAAGGACCCAGCTCTCCCAGAGTTTATTAAAAAATCAAATATCCAAATATTAACACTCGCAGATACTAGGAAAAAGGGGCAGAATCACAAACCGAACACATGAAGGTTACGTTCTTATATGGAGTGGCGTCGAATCAGCGTGCTACAGCTAAAAATGGAGTGGGTTTTTTGTTACATCCAGACAAAGCGAAAGCCATTATCAACACTAAATTTATATCGGAAAGAATAATACTAGTACAGATTAAAGACGGAAATAGAACAACAACTTTAAACAAACACACGCCCCATGTAACTACACGTACAGCGATGAAAACAAAGACGAGTATTTTGATAAACTTGCAGACACGTTAAATAATGTCAGGGAGACAGATGAACTTATTGTGATGGGTGATTTTAACGGACAAATAAGCACACGAAGAACACCGTGGGAGGATTGCATGGGGCCATTCAGCGACACAAAGACTGAATGTAACAGCAATGGTCAACATCTACTCAACATATGCTCCGAACAAAGACTAATAATCGCAAATAATTTTTTCCAACATCGTCAGTAGCCACACCAAAACCTGGTATAAATGGAATGACATAGGCCAAGCATCTCAAATTGACTTGATTCTACTTAGGAAATCAGACAGAAGACTACTATTGGATTCAAGAGCACTCCCAAATACAGATGTTGATACTGATCACAACCCAGTTATAATAAAAAAAATTTCAACATACACGAAAATAAGAAACAAAAAGGTAATAACACGTGTCATCAATTATAGGAGGCTTCATGAACCTACAGTTAAAGACGAATTCAATCAACAAATCAAAAAACTACATAAGAACATCCATGATGAATACTCAAGCGTAGATAAGGAATGGACAATTTTTTTCAAGGCAGCCATGCTCGACACACTGGAAAATAAATGTGGAACAAAGAAAGTATGGCAGGACAAAAGATTAAGAACAGCTTGGTGAAACATTGAAGTTAAAGATAGCATATTCAAAAAGAAGGTAATGTTCACAATATGGATCACAACTAAATCTGAACAAGACTATGTTACATATAGAATAGTACGACGAGAGGCCAAACGAACAATTAGAGCATCTAAAGATGAATCCTGGAGAATATACGGTGAACAAATGGCGACCCTTAGCAAAGAATACCCAAGAGAATTTTATAAACGTGTCAACACAATGAGAAACAGAGATGCATGCTACAACCCAACCACCATCATAAACAGCAAAAGAGGTATACCAATATTTAATCCACAACAAAGACTAGCAAGGTGGGCAGAATACTTTCAAGAACTACTTAACCCCACACATAACATAGAAAACCTAACTTGTGTGCCTAAAAGCCATGGACAACAAGAACCAAATTTCATCCCTGCAGAAGTCAAAGCAGTTATACAGAAAAGTCCTAAAAACAAATCACCGGGTCCAGATGGAATAACCACAGAAGCTATTCGGGCCTGTGGGGAAACCGGAGTTAAATGGCTAACAAAACTTTTAAATATAGTATTGGAAGAAAGAAAAGTTCCAGATTATTGGCAGCAGACAATAATTGTACTAATATGGAAAAAGAAAGGCAATATGAGAGAGTGCGAAACATACAGTGGCATGTCATTCCTGAGTGATATCGGGAAAATGTACGCAAAACTATTGGAACAAAGAGCTAGACCCATTTGTTCAACTATTCACATATTTGTCTAAGTATAAATAGTGCGTTGAGACAGGTCTTAGTCAGATATGACTGAGCTACCGTATGACAGTAGACGGTACTACCTGCTTTCTGTCAGCGCCGAATGTTGGGCGGCGCTTACCAAACCCGACACCCCACATTGTGCCAACGGCTTCGGGCGGAAGAGCGCAATTGGGAGGGTACTAGCCTTATCCTGGTGCGAGGAAATGCAACCCAAAGACAAAATAAGTCATGGCAGGGCAGACCAGGCCCTAAGCCTTTGTTGGCAGCTGGTCTAGGATCGAAGCTCCGACAGGCGGACAGTTAGAGCATTGCTTTGCTGATCCGGCAGCTTCTGCAGCTTGTCTTGTTCCAGATTATAGGTGTCAACTTTCCTCTGGAGTGAACTAGGCAGGCTGAGAGAGGGATCATGCTGCATGGGCAACACATGGTTTCTTTATTTTAGCCCAGGCTTTGTGCTATGGAGAGGCAATAACTCCATCCCTGGTCTTAACTGGTCTCGGAATCAAAGCGAGAGGCAACTGTTACGGGTTATAAGTCCTTGTCAGTTGGCGTAGACATGGGGCGCCACGCGTTGCCAATGACGGTGGGAGTCACCTACAGGTGTCACTGATCAGCTACCGCCCGCCTCAATCTGGGCAGCCCCCAGCCAATTGGGTGCTGATCCGCCACAACCTGCCTGCTTTAATGGGTACTTGGGGCTAGGACAAAATCTGAATCGCAGGCAGTAAAACCAATGCACCTGGTACTAATAAAAAGAATAGAAACCTAAACCTACGGCTTGCAACCTGGAACATGAGAACCATGTGTCCAGGATTTTCCACTGACTTGACAAATATTGACGATGTGAGAAAAACGGCTGTGATTGATGCTGAACTCAATCGTCTTAACATTGATAATGCTGGCGTGCAGGAGACTCGCCTCGCTGAGGAAGGGTCATTCAGGGAAAACAATTACACCTTTTTTTGGAAGGGAAGAGGGCAGGCAGAAAAAAGGCAACATGGTGTGGGCTTTGCAGTGAAGAATTCGCTACTGGGAATGATTGATATCCCAGCTGGAGGTAATGAAAGATTATTATCACTGCGCTTGGCAACCTCTTGTGGATTTGCCACCATTCTCACTGCATATGCACCGACACTCGCTTCCTCTGATGATGTGAAGGATACGTTCTATGAGCAGCTAGACTCTGCGATCAAGGCAGTTCCAAAATCGGACTACATTTATATGCTCGGTGATTTCAATGCTCGTGTGGGCAAGGACTCGAGTTCATGGCCAGTGTGCCTTGGAAAATACAACATCGGTCGCATGAATGATAATGGGCAAAGTCTGCTGGAGCATTGCACTAGCAATGACCTATGTATTACAAACTCCTTTTTTAAAACAAAAGGGATGCATAAGGTCACATGGAAACATCCAAGATCCAGCCATTGGCATCAGATGGACTTCATTATCACACGGAGACAACATCTGAACCATACATCATTAACTCGAAGTTACCACAGTTCTGACTGTGATACAGATCATTCTTTGGTTGTTGCAAGGGTTAGACTGAGACCAAAGAGAATCTACACAGCTAAACACAAGTCTAGCCCCAGGATTAATATTACTAACACTCACGATCCTGGAAAGTTCTTTGAATTTCAACAGCAACTTGAAGACGCTTTCAATGATACATCAGAAAATTGTATAGTAAATGATAAATGGAGTAAACTTAAGGAAACTATTTATAAAACAGCGGTAGGGGTTTACGGCACTGTGGATCATAAGAGGCAGGACTGGTTTGCGGCAAACAGCCAGATACTGCAGCCCTTGATTGATAAAAAGAAGATAGCTCTCTTAAGAAACAAGGAAAGACCAACGCGTAACACTCTGAGTGAGCTGAAGCAAGCGAGGAAGGATGTACAAAAGGCTGCCAGGCAGTGTGCGAATGACTATTGGATCAAGTTATGTGAGTCCATTCAAATCGCAAGTGATAAGGGAAACATCAGAAGCATGTATGAAGGGATAAAGAAAGCTTGTGGTCCAATGATCAAAAGAAGTGCACCGCTGAAAACCTTGACTGGAGAAATCATCACTGATAAGAAACAGCAGATGGATAGATGGGTCGAGCACTATTTAGAGCTTTACTCAAGTGAGACCAAGCTAGCGGATGATGCCCTCATCGCCATAGAGGCCCTGTCAACTCTTGACCACCTGGACACACTTCCCACTATAACAGAAGTTAAGTGTGCTATAAATGAGCTTGCATCTGGCAAGGCTCCAGGTAAGGATGGGATTCCATTAGAGGTAATCAGGAGTGGGCAAGACACCCTCGCTCTACAGATCCACCAGCTAATAGAGCTATGCTGGCGAGAAGGACAAGTCCTACAGGATTTCAAAGATTCAAACATCATAACGCTGTACAAGAACAAGGGAGATCGGAGCGACTGTAACAACTATAGGGGTATCTCACTTCTGTGTATTGTTGGGAAATTATTTGCCAGAATTGTCCTGAGAGATCAAGTCTACCCCGAATCACAGTGCGGCTTCCGTCAGAACCGGTCTACCACTGATATGATATTCTCATTGCGACAAATGCAAAAAAAATGCCGGGAACAGAATCAGCCACTGTTTATTGCCTTCATCGACCTCACAAAGGCATTCGATTTGGTCAGTCGTGAGGGTCTGTTCAAAGCACTAACTCTTCACCAACTCTTCTGTCCATTGTGGAATCGTTCCACACAGGCATGAAGGGTTTCAATTCCTGAGAGATCAAGTCTACCCCGAATCACAGTGCGGCTTCCGTCAGAACCGGTCCACCATTGATATGATATTCTCATTGCGACAAATGCAAAAAAATTTCGGGAACAGAATCAGCCACTGTTTATTGCCTTCATCGACCTCACAAAGGCATTCGATTTGGTCAGTCGTGAGGGTCTGTTCAAAGCACTAAAGAAGATTGGCTGCCCACCAACTCTTCTGTCCATTGTGGAATCGTTCCACACAGGCATGAAGGGTATAATCAAGTTTGATGGCTCAACTTCAGAAGAGTTTGAAATCAAGAGTGGAGTTAAGCAAGGTTGTGTACTAACCCCCAACCTCTTTGGGATATACTTTTCACTTCTACTGAAATATGCCTTTCGTGATCAGGATGACGGTATATACATTCACTCACGCTCAGATGGTGGCCTCTATAATGCTCAGAGATTGAAGGCCAAGATCAAAATTAGCAGGGTACTAATCAGGGAGTTGCTTTTTGCGGATGATGCTGCGATTACGACCCACTCTGAGGAAGAATTACATCTACTATCTGCATTCTCCAATGCTTGTTCTGAATTTGGTTTAGCAATTAACAAAAAGAAGACACAGATTATGTCACAAGGTGCACATGGTGTACCATCAATCTTTATTGACGACGCCGAACTGGAGATAGTAGACCATTTTACATATCTAGGATCAGAGGTAAATAGCAAATTATCCCTCGATCAGGAAATCAACATCAGGATTGGCAAGGCAGCAACAACAATGAACATGTTAGCAAAAAGTGTCTGGGAGAACAGGAAGCTTACTGCCAAAACAAAAGTCCTCGTCTACCAAGCCTGAGTCCTTAGAACTCTTCTTTATGGCAGTGAAACCTGGACAACTTACTCACGCCAAGAGAAACGTTTAAACAGCTTTCATATGCGGTGTCTGCGAAGAATACTTGGCAAGACAAAATCACAAATACTGAAGTATTGGAAAGATCAGGTTGTGTGACGGTGTATTCCATGCTCAGTCTTCGTAGACTTAGATGGATAGGACACGTTAGGAGGATGGATGATGGTAGAATACCAAAGGACATCTTTTTTGGTGAATTACAGACATGTAGGAGATCTCAGTTTCGGCCTCTACTACGATACAAAGATGTGTGTAAGCGGGACATGATTGATACAGGCATTGATGATGTACATTGGGAGCACGTCGCCGCTGAACGTGTTGCATGGAGGGCAACTATCAGAAATGGAATAAAGACAAAGGAGAAAATTATTGCAGATAAAGCACACACAGAGCGTGAGAGACGTAAGATGGTGCAAAATGGTGGAAATTACCATGTTTTCACATGCACCTACTGTGGGCAAACATTTGCAGCAAGAATTGGCCTTACCAGCCACACTCGCCACCGCCATGGATCGTAGTTATTAAGCCTTTTTGAAGCACAATGTACCAAACTATCGTCTGTCAAGACGGAAAGGTGCCAATGATAAATAGTGCATCAGTGCAACTTTTACCTTTCCAAAAACGGAATTGTACTTTGCTTAACTGTTGTTCAACAGTTGTTCAACAAATATGTGGGGGAAAAAAAAAAAACACATCGAATACAGTGACCAGCAGAATATTGTGTTTGTAGATCAGGAAAAGGCTTTCGATAGAGTAGACAGATACGAATTATGGACCATCCTTGAAGACTGCGAGATACAAGGGCAATTGCTAGAATACAACATAGCCATGTACCACTCGAGCCGAAGTGCAGTACTAACACAAGAAGGTATATCAGATATGTTAGCAGCAGTAAATACAGGAGTGAGACAGTGATGTGTGCTCTCTCTTCTGCTATTTAATATCTACGGGGACAGAATATCCAAAGAAGCAAGCCTTGACAGAACAGATTCACAAAATGTAGAACTCTTTACTCCAGATGAAACAACTGATCCACAGGAAATAAATAACCTTCTATTTGCAGACGATCAGTGCCTGTTTTACAGCGATGAGGGCAGACTACAAAATCATATTAATAATCTGAGTTCAATATGCAGCAGATACAATGCAAGTATAAACACAGCCAAAACAGCAGTAATGCAAGTTAGCAGATCGCCTGGTCCACTAAGTATACAGATAAATAGCACAACTCTGTAACAAGTTAAAGAATTTAGATATCTTGGAAGTAAGATCACAGAAGATGGCAGATTAGACAGAGAAATCGAAATCAGATGTCAAAAAACTAATGCACTTACATATCAACTATCACCCTTACTGAAACCTCCAAATATACCCATGTCCGCAAAACGACAGATAATAAACTGTATATTCACACCAACCCTATGCTACCGATCTCAAGCTTGGACTTTATCGAATCACACTTTTGCAAAATCAACACCTGCGAGACGAGATGCCCGAGGAGAGCTGCCAACTTAACTATCCCAAACCGAGTAAGTGTTAGAGTGTTGGGGAATAGCTACAGGACATAGAGAGGACAAGGGACAGAATAGAGTCAGGACATAGGCAGGGACTACAGAGATAACGATAGACAGGACATAGGTAAGGGCGCAGAGATGTCATAAGACAGGACATCTACAGGACAATAGAGAGATTAGAGACAGGACATAGGCGGGGACACAGAGATGTCAGAGACAGGACATCTACAGGACAATAAAGAGATTAGAGACAGGACATAGGCGGGGACACAGAGATGTCATAAGACAGGACATCTACAGGACAATAGAGAGATTAGAGACAGGACATAGGCGGGGACACAGAGATGTCAGAGACAGGACATAGACAGGACGAGACCTAGTTATAAAAGGGGACACAAGTTTACGGGACTCTGTCCTGAATTGACTAGACGACATTACACTGAACGACCCAACACAACACGGGCGGACTGCAGTACGACGTGACTGTTTAGACAGCCCGGTTGTCACGAGAGACACGGAGTCCAGTGCCACGAGACCAACCGACCAGTGTGAAAACGTCAGACGGGACTCGGACAGTTTAGAGGAAGGACGTTTGTGTTTCTGGAGCGAGTGTATAGCTTTTGCGAGAGTGCTAGCTGGCTTGCCATGTTTGAAGATGGCGAGTATCTGAGTGCAGGGTTTGTGTAATTGCCTGAGTGCTATAAGTGTTTGTAAGGCGGTACTTTTGTATATAACGATTTAACCGCCTCGTGTGCACATTGTGACGATGATCAGGTTCTCCTGAATAAACAGTGAATACCACACGTACGACTGATGTCTTCTTGAGTGCGTGTGAAATATTTAAGAATACATGTGTGCGTGTGAGACGTTGACAGTAAGAAATGCTGTTATCAGACAGACATTGGGATCAACACCTTGTGCCACATTTGTTGAAAGACAGAAGAGCAAGTGGTTAGGCCATGTCTTTAGAATGCAACACCATCAACTACCATCACTGGCCTTACATCAAAGATCATCTGTGACGAGAGCAAGAGGACGTCTAAGAAGAAAATGGATTGACGACATCAAAGACATTGTACAGTCACACGGGGCTGGAACGCCATTTATTCCTCCCCACGACGCTTGACGGCAGAAGTGGAAAATGATGATGATGATGATGACGATGGTGATGGTATAGGTGTGGTTAATTTTTAAAAATTTTTATGTGGACATCAATCAATCAATCAATCAATCAATCAATCAATCAATCAATCAGGTGCCGTCTCCACAATGAAGGTTTGTTTCAATGGATCTCCAACACTGTCTGTCTCTCGCCCTGACTGTACATTCTGTCAGGCTGATGTTCGTCCATCTCTTGATGTTATCTTCCCACTTGTATCGTTGTCTAACACTTGCTCGCGTGCGGTCAGTCTTGCTCTCCAGTATTTTTTTTTATAAGAGTATCAAGTCTTTTAACGTGGCCGAAATATTTCACTTGCCTCCTCTTTATTTCTTCCATCAACTCTCTCTTCATTCCCAGTTTTTCCCCAGTGAAATTTTAATGGCAAAACAAAATTGCCGATTTATTCCGGCTTTTGCGATTCTAGGTCTTCAAATCCAAACTTCAAAAACAGTACCTTAATTGAAATTAAAAATTTTCCCCTAATGCGTTTTTACCCTAATTTTAACTGACTCATGCTTTCTTTTCACAATTCTCTTTTGATTCTAATTGCTTCTGAAAATTTTTTAAAAAAGTTTTTGGTTCAAAAAACCAAACGCCTTGGCCCTGGCGTGGAACAATTTCCTGCCTTGAAGACGCCGGGGGGGTTCCTGTTGGGGGCAACTCCTTTGTTTATTTGTTGCCCTTAGGAGGCTAAAGTTAAAAAGGGAGCAAAAACATGGTCCAAACCCAAATTTTTAAATTACATTATCAAACCTTAGACGGACCTTGTTTATGTAAAAATATACCCAGGCAATAAAGGGAAATTTAAATTAAGTGTTTAAACCCGAATTATCCCCTTTATAAACCCCCGAACACCCAAACCCCAAAAATAATACAGTCCCCCCGGTTTTTCCCGAAACCTTTTGGGGGGGACTAAAAATCTAAAGAGGCTTTTAAGGTGGTCAAAAATTTTGTGCGGCCTCCTTTTTGTGTCCGTCCCTCCCTCCCCGTCGGCCCGTTTTCTGTGCCCCAAAAAAATTTATTTACCAATTTCCTGTGTGCCGGCCGTTTCTGGCCGCGGGGCGCTTAACAAAATGTTCCTCCTCAAATTTCCTCCCCGGGTGTGCCCGGGGCCGCCCCGGAACTCCCCCCGTCTTCTCGGCGGCCTTGTTGCCGTCGCCGGGGCCGGGCGCTTTTCCTGTTTTTTAGAACCAAATCTGTTGTTAAAAAGCGGGTTAATTTAAAGAAGAAATTTTAAAAAAAAAGGGTGTTAGTAGCTTAAAAAAAACCGGGGGGACAACACTTACTGTGGAAAAGTGTTTTTCCTTGGGTTTTTTTTTCACAAGTTTGTGGTTTGGTATGTCCTCAAAGAGGAAAAATTTCCAGGTAAATCTAATCATTGTTTTTGGCTCTCCACCCCGTTTTTTTTCTTGTATTTGTTGTTTTTTTCCATGAAATAAAAATTTGTTTTTCCCAAACCCCCGGGGGTTTTCCTTTCAGTTTCTTGAATGTAGGCTTCCGGCCTAATAGCGTTTAAAAGTGCTTTACAATTTCATTTTTTTGGCGAACCCTAAGAAAACGATTTATTGTTAAACATTTTTGGTATTCCTATTTGGAATTTACCAATTTGCCCTATCTTTTTTTTATTTTTTTACTTTACCGGGGGAGGGTTCCCCAAAAAACCCCCATTGGTCCCCCGCGGGGTATTCCCTGGAAGATCAAGGGAAAATACACTTTTTATTAAAAGGGAGCCGAACTTTTTAGTTGGGGCCCCGGGGGATAAAAAAATTTTTAGGATGGGGAATATTTTGGTACAGAAAAATTTCAAAAAATTTAAAAAATTGTGAATGAAGGATTAAAATTAAAAATTAAAAAAGTTCAAAAGGAAATAAAATTCCCAAAAACCTTTGTTTATAATTTTGATTTAATTTTATTTTTTTTTAAAAATTAAAAACAGTATTTCATGATTTTTTTAAATTTTAATGGGTTTTATTTTTTTAAGTCTTAATTCCCCTTCTTTATTGAGATTTTGTCCCCCCTTTTTTTTAGGGGTTTTTTGGCGGTAAATTCAGAAGGTTGCCTTTTTAACGGGGGATGGGGGCCAAATTTAAAACAAGGAAACTATAAAATAAAACTTCCGAGACATAAAAAAAAAATGCTAATTTCGAAGCCTGAAGGGAAAAATTTAAAAACAAAATTCAATTCCCCGTCTTTCTTTTTTAAAAATGAGTATCAAGGGTTCTCTGGGAGAGGTTAAAGTGCCCGTAATTGTATTCTCTGAACGTACGTTCGGGAAATTTTGGGGGCTCTTTACCGGGAACTTTCGGGGTATTGGGCCCCTTTAAACAATGAAAACTATGAGTAACTTTCCGAAAAATAGCGAAAGAGTGTTAAGCATTTGAAAGGTATGGGAAAAAAAAAATGTTTTCAAGGAACATCCAGTTATTTGTATTTTAAAAATTAATAAGAACTAGGGGCGTGCCGGGAAATATTTCACTTGCCTCCTCTTTATTTCTTCCATCAACTCTCTCTTCATTCAAAACAATGTTTTCCCGTAGTGAATTTGAATAACGAAGACACAAACAATAGATTGCACGATTTATTGCCTGGCATATTTCGCTGCATCTCGTCAGGTACATACTGCAGAACTCACACAACTTACGTGAAATTAACTAGATAAATCCTTCAAGTTGAAATATACACAATTTCGCACAGTAATGTCGATTGTCTACCACGGTAATTTTAAGCTGACTAACATGTCTTTCTGTTTACACAATTCTGGCTTGCGTTGATAGATCATAATTGCTTCTGCAAATTTTAACAAGCGAGTATTCTGTGTTCTAAACAACACGCGAAATGCAGTCTCTCTGGACACAACATGGCGACTGGCAACAATGTGCCTGCCGATTGAAGACGCCGGGAGCTTCCGGTGTGTCGGCTCCTCGTGGCTATCATCTCCTGTGTGTTGTATCTTGTTGACCCATTGAGGTATGTGTTCTAACACCCGATTCAAAGATCGGTGTATCGCAAAGAAACATGGACTGGCCAATACCTAAATTTTCAGAGCTTCACACCTGTCCAGTACAAACGGGGCTTAGTACGGACCTTGTTTGACCGTGCTAGAAAGATATGCACCCAGGACACACTGACAGAGGAATTTGAAACTCTGAAGAATGTCTTAAACCTGAATGGGTACTCCACAGGATTTATAAAGCGCCATTGCCAACAGCCCAAACCCAAAGCAGACGTAACTACAGTCCCTAAACTCAAGGTATTCATCCAGCTAACCTTTCGAGGGGATGACGTAATGCAACGTCTACAAGACCGGCTTACTACAGCAGTAGGTCAAACATTCTGTGCGGCAACTCCAGTCATTAGATGTAAAACCGTACCCATTCCTACACCAACAGTCAAAGAGCCTGTTCCTCTGTACGCCACAAACAATTGTATTTACCAATTCACATGTAGATGCCAGGCCGTTTACATTGGCCGAACGGAGAGACAGCTTAACAAACGGGTGTTAGAACACATACCTCAATGGGTCAACAAGATACAACACACAGGAGATGATAGCCACGAGGAGCCGACACACCGGAAGCTCCCGGCGTCTTCAATCGGCAGGCACATTGTTGCCAGTCGCCATGTTGTGTCCAGAGAGACTGCATTTCGCGTGTTGTTTAGAACACAGAATACTCGCTTGTTAAAATTTGCAGAAGCAATTATGATCTATCAACGCAAGCCAGAATTGTGTAAACAGAAAGACATGTTAGTCAGCTTAAAATTACCGTGGTAGACAATCGACATTACTGTGCGAAATTGTGTATATTTCAACTTGAAGGATTTATCTAGTTAATTTCACGTAAGTTGTGTGAGTTCTGCAGTATGTACCTGACGAGATGCAGCGAAATATGCCAGGCAATAAATCGTGCAATCTATTGTTTGTGTCTCTCTTCATTCCCAGTTTTTCTAGAATCTCTGTATTTGATTGTTTTTGTTTCCATGAAATACAACATATTCGTCTGTATATCCACATCTCCAGGGCTTCTATGCGACTTTCTAGTTGCTTGTTCAATGTCCAGGCTTCCGAGCCATACAGTAGCGTTGAATATACGTAGCATTTGACAATTCTCATTTTTAATGCGCTGTTAATCTCTCTAGATGTTAATACTGATTGCATGCTGTTGAAAGCATTTTTGGCTATTCCTATTCTCGTTTTGATTTCTACCTAACTTCTGCCATCATCTGTTATTATTATTGTTTTTTTAGTAGGGCTCACGGTTCCCAGAGGGACCAGAACGCCCCATTAGGTCCCCGCGTGTCGGGTGATCATGCCTGGCCCTGGCAAGATCAAGCGCAGAATACTACACTTTGATCTTAGCGAAAGGACAGAGAAGCGATCATCTGTTATTATGTGTGGCCCTAGGAGGCCAGTAAAAAAATGATTTCCCCACAGAGGGAGATATATGTGTAAAATAATACCCTACATTGAAAGTATACCATTAAAAATTCAAACATAAATGTAGAACTACAGCGTTGATTATAAAATGTAAATATGTAAAGATTCTCAAATTGTTATTTAAGAATTTTAAAAGACTGTTTTCTTATTTTATAATATCTGACTTTGATCTCTATTCTTTCATGTACAATAGATATAATGAGAGATTTGTAAGATTTGTATAAATATTATAGCTGGTATATAATTTAATATTTACATTCTAGTAATATCCCTTGCAATATTATTAGATGATTATGTCCCCTACTCATTGCTTTTCTAGGTGATTTAATTTAGCTAGTCTGGTAATTGCAGATAGTGTCGCGCTGCTTTTAACATGTTGGTATGGGAGCCGGAAATTCAGAAAGCAATGGCAAACTACTAAACGTAAAAACTTGCCAAGACATCAACAACGACAGTAAAATGCTGATGTTTACTGCAACGTCCTGTACGGGATATGCAACTTTAAAAAAAAAATCTGCTAATTCCGCAGAATGCTTGAACATAATTATTAATAAGTGTAGTGATCAATCGCCGGTCTCTCTGGTCTAGAGGTTACACGACTTTCTCCGTAATCTCGTATAATCTCGTAAGTAACGTGACGTTGCGCGAGAATTGGTAGCTGTTCTCTCCGCGTCGGTAACTTACGGGGTATGTGAGCCGGTCGCTCAGAAAGCAATGACAAACTACTGAGCGTAATCTTGCCAAGAAATCAACAATCAGCTGAAAGATTCTGATGTTGACAGCGATGTCCTGTAAAGGATATGCGAAAACAAAAAAGTGATTAATCAAGGCATTAATATCAATCATGTTTTTTGATTCTTTAAATATGCCCTAAGCAACTAGGGAAACGCATGCGCAGTTGAATTGTATGATTTATTATTATAAGAGCTACGGAGTTCGTGCTTTATGCGACGCTTTCCGCGCTGCGGAAAGAGACAGCCATATGGGATAAAAATCCGGTACAATGAAGTCGACTGTGTCGACTTTTAAGCGACTTTTTACAATGTATTACTATAGGAGAAATTCGCTTAAAAGTCGACAGGTTCGACACCCTTGCACAGGGGATTATCCCATATGGCTCAGTCTCTTTCCGCAGCGCGGAAAACGTCGCACAAAGCACGAACTCCGTAACTCCAGCGAAGACCCTCAGAGCCTCCGAAAAAATACACTCGTGAACCGAAGGATGCGAACCGGAATCGAAACCCAACCTTCGGAGCCCAAGGCAGACGGCCTGAGCACTTCGACACGGAGACTCTCCCTTATTATACGTGTCGAAAAACAGACCCATTGGACTACATCATTCTACAACATTTTAAATATCAAGCCCGAACTTCTGCTTCCACAGTTACCTGATCTGATGGTCTCCACCTGCCAGCAATGTAAATTCAAATATAATATATCAAAACTCGACTCGCCGTCCAAACCAAATAATCCGGCAGAATACTGGAACAACTTCAATAAATGTGAAATGACTGGAGGCAGGCCGACATTTCTGGCAATGCAATATTTATTTATATAGAACAGCTTGTGACGTCAAAATACAATCAACATCGCCGTTCCCATGTCGATGGGAGGGGCTGCTATGGGTGAATATGTAAACGCACAAATGCTGAGCATGTTTATATTGACTCAATGGACTGCCCAGATAATGTTCAAGCGCCTAGCGGTATTATAACATCCTTGCCGGCTATGGGTGAATATGTAAACGCACAAATGCTGAACATGTTTATATTGACTCAATCGGACTGCCCAGATAATGTTCAAGCGCCTAGCGGTATTATAACATCCTTGCCGGCTATCATAATGTCACCTACTTACAAACTCCTGTCTGTTGACACGGGCTAACCTTGAGCCATCCCTGCCAATTGTGATTTAAATACTCCTGGCCATTCGCCTGTCCTGACTTTGGAGTATGCCTTGATCATCTATCTGTCATAAGTGATGGTTCCCTTTCAGCATTTCCAAGTTCTAAATGATTTACGTTAATAATTCGCCTCTGAGAATTGTATGCCGCTTTCCTGGTTGTCAGCCCGAGACCTAACTGGCTGGTTGCTAATGTATCACGCTGTGACGTTTTTCACATTGTCACGTCACTTGGCAATTTTTGCTAACTGATGCTTTGAGAGTAACTCTTCGGATTCTTTCCCACTTATAAATTCTGTCTCTCATTCTGAAGTACTATATGGCACCACCAACTGTCCATACCGATTCATAATGAACACTCTGTTGGCACTTGTATCCATTCTGCACCAGGTTCCGTGTCCTTAAGAGAACAAACCCGTTGAATAATGTCCTCTTTTTAACCTGCTGTCATTATTTTTCTTAATTTCATTATGTAGTGGACCTTGTTGTTGTTGTTGTTGTTGTTGTTGTTGTTGTTGTTGTTGTTGTTGTTGTTGTTGTTGTTGTTGTTTAGCACTGGTTCTGAAGTATGCACGTATTCGGAACATTCCTTTTTTTGGCCCATGCACCCCATCCCCCTATGTTCAGAATGTCATTCCCCCGCGTTCGTATTTCCTCCCTTTAAATCCGAACCCCCCCCCCCCCCCCGGGCCCTTGCATAGTATACGTAAAAATGAAAGCTACATTTAATAACACATACTAGAACAAGTCTAGACGTCTACATAACACGTGATTTGCGGGTCTACTTACGTTATAAATCGAATTTCAAAAGAGCGAGAAGCACAGAACCGTAAAGTATGGAGGGAAAAACATATAAAATAATCGGTTCTTGTATTAACGCGATCTTGAAATAATCTTCATCTCTCTCTCTCTCTCTCTCTCTCTCTCTCTCTCTCTCTCTCTCTCTCTCTCTCTCTCTCTCTCTCTCTCTCTCTCTCTCTCTCTCTCTCTCTCTCTCTCTCTCTCTCTCTCTCTCTCTCTCTCTCTCTCTCTCTCTCTCTCCCCCCCCCTCCCCCCTCCGAAACCTTAAAATTCTCACCGCGAATTCAGTGATATTTTAATACATCTTGAAGTGTGTTGTTTCCGGTAATAATTCCAGAGAAATATCCAGAATATCAACTTCAAAGAATATCACCACAAAATCCGGAGAAACGAAATATATAGTGCCTTCACAGTAAAAAAATTGTTTATATGAGAGGTTCTTTGGTTCAGAACCGTCTCCTTATTCATAGAAAATAATGAAATAGAATGTATTCGTGATCGAACACTATTACATTACACCTGAAACAATCAGGAGATGGAGGCGAAAGATTTGTACGTTGTGAAGAAGAGACAAAAAACATATATCAAAACATATATCAAAGTTAGTGAAGGACGTTAATGGCTGGGAAGGCTAAAGAAAGTTGGTTAAACGAGCAATGCAAAAAAAAATTGAATTAAATTCCATTAAAGATACAAAAAATATGCACAGACAAATCAGTGAGCTTACAGGAAGAAAAATAAGAATAAATACGGGGTGTTTGAAATCAAAAACAGGAAAGATAATATTAGAGGAAGATGCTATAATGAAGAGGTGGAATGAGTATATAAGAGAATTATATGTAGGAGAAAGGGAAGAATTAACAGAAGATAGTAACTTAGAAGGTCCACCTATTCTGAAAGAAGAAGTCGCTGACGCTATGAAACGTATGAAGAAAGGAAAAACAGCTGGGCCAGATGAAATCACAATAGAAGAATTAGAAGTATTGGGAGAATTTGGAGTAGATATATTAACCAAAATGTTGAATGATATTTACAGCAGTGGATATTTACCCAGTGATATGCTGAAATCTGTATTTATAGCTATACCAAAAAGACCAGGAGCAATTGATTGTGAAGATTTTTGTATAATTAACCTTATAAACCATATTACTAAGCTTCTACTCAGAATCATAATGAAAAGAACCAAAAAGAAAATAAAAATGGAAATTAGTGAAGAACAGTATGGATTTGTGGAAGGAAAGGGCACAAACAATGCAATTTATACATTACGGACACTAATAGAAAGGTCAATAGAGAAACAGAGAGACATATATTTGTGCTTCATAGATTATACTAAGGCATTTGATAAAGTAAAACATGATGAACTGATTAAAATGTTGGAAGATATCAACATTGATGGAAAAGATTTAAGAATAATAAAGAATGTTTACTGGAACCAAGTAGCAGCAATTAAAATGGGAAATAAAGAGGGTAGTTACGAAAAGATAAAGCTAGGAGTACGACAAGGGTGTGTCTTGTCACCAGATCTTTTCTCCCTGTATAGCGAAGTAATAATGAGAGAGATCAAAGAGATGCCAGGAATACTAGTTGGAGGTTATAATATAAATAATATACGCTATGCAGATGACACAGTATTGGTGGCGGATAATTCAACAGACCTACAACAATTATTAGACGTTGTAGTAACAGAGAGTGCAAGGAAAGGACTCTCCTTGAATATCAAGAAAACAGTAACAATGGTAATATCAAAGAAAATGGTGACACCAAAATGTGACATAGAAATAGAAGGGAAAATCCTTAACCAAGTTGATAATTTTAGATACCTAGGGGCATTTATAACATCAGATGGAAGATGTACAACAGAGATTAGGAGCAGAATAAGGCAGGCAAAAGCCGCATTTAAGAAAATGAAGAGTATCTTATGCAATAAGTCACTATCACTGAATGTAAGAAAGAGAGTGCTGAAATGCTATGTGGAACCAGTTTTGCTGTATGGCAGTGAATCTTGGAATGTAAATGAACAAATTAAGAAGAAATTAGAAGCAACAGAGATGGTTCCTGAGACGAATGTTGCGAATTCCTTGGACTGCCAGAGTAACTAACGACTGACTGCCTGAAACAGGCTAATGAAACTAGAACATTATATACAACAATAAGACAGAGACAAACAGCTTTCTTCGGTCATGTGATGAGAAGAGAGGCATTGGAGAACATCGTAACAATTGGAAAGATCGAGGGGAAGAGAGGCAGAGGTAGACCAAGAGAAGTGATGCTGGATGGGTTGAGACGGTGGCATGGAGGAATATCAGCAGCAGAGTTGATCCAGAAAACCAAAGACCGAGATCTGTGGAGAGCCATGAACGCCTACGCCAGCCGGCACGGCACTTGATGATGATGATGAAGAAGAGAGGATGGGTGTTATCTACACATGGCTAGTCATTGAAAGCATACGCTTCAGAAGTTAAAAATAAATGTAGAACTCAAAAGTTTGTTATAAAATATAGGTAAGTAAAGATTTCCGGTTTCCGGGGTTTCCGGTTTTAGGTCAAGATGGCGAGACGTGTTTCTTTCTAGCTAAGCTTAGAACGGTTGATCGGCGGTCCGACAAACCACCATCGTAAAACTTCCCGTTGTTTCAGAACCAGATTTCTGGCTCTAAATGTTATGTTGCTTCGCTGAAATTTGTTGAATTCCAAGGATATTTCAAATTGGCTATTGGAACGTTAAAATCCAACCCACGTGTGTAGTGAAGTGTGTGTTGTGTTATGAACGGTTACAACCGGACCGGGATATTCTCGACGTGTTTCCTTCTAGCTTGGCTTAAGACGGTTTATCGACGATCCGACTAATCATTTTCCGTTGCTTCAAGATCAGTAAATGTTATAATGTGTCGCTCAAATATGTTAAACTCCAAGGATACTTTTAAGATTGGTTATTGATATGTCAGAACTATGTACCAGACGGGGAAAACGACTCAGGTCTGTAATGTTATGAATGAATACAACCTAGAAATTCTTGGGGTTAGCGAGTGCAGATGGACTGACTCAGGTAAGACATTTCTCAACTGTGAACAAAGACACATAATTTATTCAGGAAGAACCGACAACCATCATTCGAACGGAGTCGCTATCATCATGTCAAAAATGTAGAAAGATCACTGATCAGCTGGGAACCAGTAAATGATAGAATCATAACAGCGCGTTACCAAACGAAATATTTCAAACTAAGAATCATACAGTGCTACGCACCTACCAACGACGATACAGACACCAACAAAGATAATTTCTATGAACAACTAATTGGTACCATCAACTCATCTCCCAAGCACGACATTGTTGTTGTAATGGGTGATTTCAATGCCAAGATAGGGTCTGACAATAAGGGTGTTGAGAGATATATGGGAATTCACGGCTTAGGGGATATGAACCAAAACGGAGAGAGACTACTAGAATTCTGTGAAATAGCAAATCTGATAGTAGCAAACTCTTTATTTCCGCACAAAGATATACACAAAGTCACGTGGAACTCGCCTGATAGCATCACAAAAAATCAGATAGACCATTTTTGCATTAATGCCAAATTCCGTTCATCAGTACAAGACGTCAGAGCCTACAGAGGTGCAGATGCTGGCAGTGATCACAATCTCTGCATTGCCAAACTAAACATAAAGCTCAAGACTCTGCACAGATCACCCAGAATTAAGAAAATAAACTCACAGTCTCTACTGACTAAAGAACACCAACTCGCATTCAATTCAGAGATACAAAGCATCTATGCTAACAAAGAAAGTATATCGAGCAATGCGAATATTAAAAACAACATTGAAGAAAATTGGAATTTCCTAAAAAATACCTTGCTAAATGCTGCAACAAACACAGTCGGCTACGTACAAAGACAGAAGAAGAAGTGGCTAAGCGATAACACCTGGACGAAGATACAAGAAAGAAAACAAGAAAAACTAACACTTCTTTCTGCAAAAGACACATCTACATATGAAACCCATAAGCAAAAATGCTCTATGTTGGATAAAGAGGTGAAATCAAGCGCACGAAAAGACAAACAGAACTTTTTCACAGCCTGGCCTCCGACGCCGAAGCAGCTGCCAGAACTGGAAACAACAGAGCCGTATTCCATATCATGAAGCAACTATGCAATCACTCACCTACACCAAATATACCCATCAAAGACAAACAAGGCAATCAACTGTTATCCGATGACCTTCAAAAGCAACGATAGGCAGAACATTTCAAAGAAATATTAAATAGACCGCAGCCTGACACTGTTCCGAACCTGGATAGAGAAATTACTATGCCCCCACTAGATGCCTCCTGCGAGTCATTCACCATGGAAGAGATTAAAGCAGCCATCAAAAAATTGAAGAACAACAAAGCTGTTGGTGAAGATGAAATCTCAGGAGAAATGCTCAAAGCAGCAGATGAGAACACCTTACAACGTTTGTTACAGCTGATCAATGAAATCTGGCAAAGCGAATCCCCACCACAACAGTGGAAAGATTGTGTAATTTTCAAACTGCCTAAAAAGGGCGATATGTCTGATTGCAATAATTGGCGTGGTATCACTCTATTATCAGTACCAGGCAAACATTTTTGTAGCATGTTACTTGAGAGATTGAAAAAGGCGATAGATGAAAGGCTCAGAGAAGAACAAGCAGGCTTCAGACCAAAACGGTCATGCATAGACCACATTTTCACCCTCAGAATAATCATTGAAGACTCCGTAGAATTCCAGTCGAAATTAATCACCAACTTTGTCGACTTTCAAAAAGCCTTCGACAGCATCCACCGTCCTTCACTTTGGAATCTACTTAACATCTATGGTTTTCCTACCAAATATACCAACGTCATAAAATCTTTCTACAAAGAGACACGTTGCTGCGTAAGAACAGAAACAGGCAACTCTGACTGGTTCTCAGTCGAAACAGGAGTGAAACAGGGTTGTGTCTTATCACCGATGCTTTTTGGAATAGCTATCGATTGGGTCATGTGCAAATGCACAAACAACACAAATATGGATATCCATTGGGTTGACAAAATTCTAGAAGACCTGGACTTTGCCGACGACATAGTGCTTTTGAGTTCAACACACCCGGATGCCCAAGAGAAAATAAACCACCTCCAAAATGTTTCAGGGCAAATTGGTCTCCAAATTAACACCACAAAAACAAAGACTATTGATCTTTTCAACAGTTCAATCAATCAATCATGTGTCAGAGTCTTGCGTAGAGCAAGATAAGTAGCTCGTTTTCTGGCAAGTGTGAAGCAATATCAAACTATCAAATCACACGAAGTGAATATCCGAAAGTATTATTCACACACTTTATTTACGCGCGGCATTTATTATCGCACAAACATCGCGCACTGACAATCCATAATAATCATTACAGCATGAACAACATCACTACAATACATAATAATACATGCAAGCAATAAACATCTCACTTACAAGTCAAACTATTCAAGCGTTCGAACCAGTCTCCCACTGTCGTACAGGCTAGCTCTCAATGCAGATTCAAACACAACTCGCATACCCATGCGACCTGTTCATTCAACAACCTAAGCCCGTCTGCCAGTTCTGGCGTCCTACACGCTACGCGCTCACGTCAGATGGTGTCCCCTACAAGGTTCACGGGGTGAACTCAATTGCTGTGCGTGGCTGCTTATCCGGGCGTCGTCGAAGACGCCGCGTTCTCTCTGCCGTGTTTAACATCACTCAGGGTTGCGTGTTGTTATGTTGTCTGGCGTTGGTACAGACAACGCGTCGCAACCTCGGATGTGAGACCTTGACACATGTGCCATGCCGGAAAACGTGGGCGGTCATGATTCGCCATTTCACTCGATCACCAGAGTCGTGGATCAGCTCAGTGTTCCTGTCTCGTCCATGCCATGTGGCCAAGCCATCCAGGTATTTTCCTCTCGGTCTTCCTCTTGGTCTGTTCCCTTCGATCTTACCAGCTGTCACTAAGTTCTCCAGTCCATTTCTTCTCATAAAATGTCCAAAAAATTTTGACTGTCTACGTCTAATTTCTCTAATCAATCTACGATGTTCATTTGTCTCTTGTAGTACTTGGTCATTGGTTTTTCTATCTGTCCATGGTATTCTTTGCATTTTCCTCAGAAACCACATTTCTGCAGCCATCATATGTTTTTCAGCTTGACTGCACATTGTCCAAGTTTCACATCCATACAAAAGAACAGGCTCTATGTATCCCCTCAACACTCTTTTTCTCGTTTCAATTGACATCATTTTATTGGTCAGAATGTTTTTCATCTTGCTAAAGGCTACTTTCGCAATGGCGATTCTTGTTCTAATCTCTTCAAGGCATCTGCCATCAGATGTTATGACTGTTCCGAGATAATTGAACCGATTCACTTGTTGAAGAATATTCCCATTTACTTGTATATTACATTGTTCAACAGTTCAGATGACACCAAATTGAACAGCTACGTTCTTGAAAAAGTCAACAGCTTCACATACCTAGGAAGCAAAATGACATCTACAGGGGACTCAACACCAGAAATATCATCTAGAATCGCACTGGCATCTAGTGCCTTCAATAAACTGTCAAACATCTGGAAGTCAAAGACACTCAGCAAACACACAAAACTTAAAATCTTCAACTCTTGTGTGATTCCAGTGTTAACGTATGGATGTGAAAGTTGGAAATCAACGGTAGCTTTAGATAAAAAATTAGACAATTTTGAGAACAAATGTCTTAGAAGACTTCTAAACATCCACTGGACAGACTTCAGAACCAATTCGCAAATAAGACAAGAGACTAAGCAAGATACAGTATCCAATTTCATAAGAAGACGCCGTTGGAACTACATCGGCCATGTACTCAGAATGGACAAGACAAGACTCCCCTACCAAGCCCTCATATGGTCACCGGTAGGGAAAAGAAAACGGGGAAGACCAAGAGAGACCCTGCGTAGAACCATCATTAGAGAAGGCTCATTCAATGGCCAAGTAAATATCCAAGATCTACAACAGGTAGCAGCGAACCGCCAGGCATGGAGAGACAGGACTTCTGCCCTATGCGCCGCCTTAGGCTCAAGAGGAAAGACTAACTAACTATGCTACCGATCTCAAGCTTGGAATTGATCCAAATCACACTTTCGCAAAATCAACACCTGCGAGATGAGATGCCCGAGGAGAGCTGCCAACTTAACTATCTGAGACCGAGTAAGAAATGCTGTTATCAGACAGACATTGGGATCAACATCTTGTGCCACATTTATTGAAAGACAGAAGATCAAGTGGTTTGGCCATGTTGTTAGAAGGAAGCACCATCAACTACCATCACTGGCCTTTCATCAAAGATCATCTGTCACGAGAGCAAGAGGACGTCTAAGAAGAAAATGGACTGACGACATCAAAGACATTGTACAACCACACGGAATGACACTATCCAGTGCAGCCCATCGGGCGCTGGGGCGCCATTTATTCATCCCCACGACGCTTGACGGCAGAAGTGGAAGATGATGATGATGATGACGATGGTGATGGTATAGGTGTAGTTAATTTTTAAAAAAAATTTTGTGGACCTCAGTCGATCAATCAACCAACCAACAAATCAATCAATCAATCAATCAATCAATCAATCAATCAGGTGCCGTCTCCACAATGAAGGTTTGCTGCAATGGATCTCCAGCACTGTCTGTCTCTCGCCCTGACTGTACATTCTGTCAGGCTGATATTCGTCCATCTCTTGATGTTATCTTCCCACTTGTATCGTTGTCTACCTCTTGCTCGCTTGCCCTCAACCTTGCCCTCCGGTATGTTTTTTATAAGAGTATCAAGTCTTTTAACGTGGCCGAAATATTTCACTTGCCTCCTCTTTTTTTCTTCCATCAACTCTCTCTTCATTCCACGTTTTTCTAGGATCTCTGCATTTTATTGTTTTTGTTTCCATGAAATACAACATATTCGTCTGTATATCCACATCTCCAGGGCTTCTATGCAACTTTCTAGTTGCTATTCAATGTCCAGGCTTCCGCGCCATACAGTAGCGTTGAATATACGTAGCATTTGACAATTCTCATTTTTAATGCGCTGTTAATCTCTCTAGATGTTAATACTGATTTCATGCTGTTGAAATCATTTTTGGCTATTTATATTCTCGTTTTGATTTCTACCTAACTTCTGCCATCATCTGTTATTATTATTGTTTTGTTTTTAGTAGGGCTCACAATTCCCAGAGGGACCAGAACGCTCCATTAGGTCCCCGCGTGTCGGGTGATCATGCCTGGCCCTGGCAAGATCAAGCGCAGAATACTACACTTTGATTTTAGCGAAAGGGCCGAGAAGCGATCATCTGTTATTATGTGTGGCCCTAGGAGGCCAGTAAAAAAATAATTTCCCCACGGAGGGGAGCATTTAAGCAGGCAACAGACCCTACATTGAAAGTATACATTTACAAATTCTATAATAACAGCCTTGTATCTCTACTGACGTTAGCGACGACTGGTAGATGATTAGGGATAGGTGAGACCAATGATCAGACTCGTCATTCTGATTTCTTGCTCTGTTTGACGGGCTGTTCTGTGAGGCCAGCTGACATTTGCAAACCCATGCTTTACTACTCGCCATATAGAGATAATGCTTTAGTTATATGCATAACTAAGTAGCATGACTGAGGGTTGAGTAGGTATTGGTAGGATGCATGTGGTCTAATGTTTGGGCCAGTATACTCTCACCGGTCGCTCTTCCTTTTCAGGAGTTTGCCTGTTGAGGAACCAGTCAACTATAATTGTTGTTGGCAGGAAACCACTTCGTGTGACAGAGCGAAGGGTTCAGTTCTTTACTTATCACGCCAGACTCAACCACACCAGATACCCAATGTGCTGCACCATGAGTGAAGTTTGCTTCAAGAAATACCACCACCCTGAAGGTGCACGTGTGGGAAGTGAGGGTTTGTGATCGTTTGATAATAGAAGACACTCTGTTTCTACTAGGAACATTTCAGCATTTTGAGTAATCATGCTCAATGACAGGGAACACCGGTCCGTCTAGTTTGACGGGGGTTCTGCCTAAACGCAGAAGTAACTGATCTTCAGACACTTGAAGGGTTCTTTGGACAGCTCTAGTGGCAGGTCTTGAGAAGAACTACACCAGTTATTGACGTGTGTCAAGTGTAACCCGGTGGAAGGGACTATGAGGTTATAGTCCAACCTGAATTGTTTCCATGAAAGAGATGTCTGATTCTATTAATGTACTGTCTCAATATCAAGATTATCAACTGTGTTCTAGAAGGACTCAGTAACATTTTCAGTAGCCATATCTGATACTACAAGCAGTGTAACTGTAAGAGACCATTGGATTGGTCCGTGACATTTTTCCATCCATGTTCCGGTGCTGTGACGAAGGGACCATTGAATTGGTCAATGCCATAGCTGTTCTGCAGTGGGACTGTGTTATGAGTGACAGACCATTAGATTGGTCAGTGATTGTTTGAGTTCATCGAAGTGACTAATACTTGGAGTCAAGTCCAGGAGGATTGTCTCCCAACCGGTATTGTTCGAGAACTGTCTTAACAGTGACTCCGTGGGAGTGATATAGATGCAGTTGGTCCAGTGAAGTGTGGTCCAGCAGTGAATCTAGTGTTGTGGATCCACGCTCTGGAGACAGAGTGGTCTCCAAGGTTCTAGTCATCTCACTGGAAGGAAGCCGGGTGAGTGGCGGACCGACTGGACGGGACATCTGCATCCAATCTACTTCTCAACTCGATGAAGATACCTACATCTCTGAATCTGTCTCTACTCTATCTTCTATTTGTGTAAATAGATTATTCTATCAGGATGTTCATTTCAGTTCTATATTCTCAAGGGTAGAATAAACTTTATGTAAGTTGACTTGCTCTTTGTATAATGATTGAGTGTGGTCTCGGACGATGCCTAAATGTTCATTGTTCCACAGATGTAGGTAGTTAGTGGGGGTCTAGAATCTGGAGGGGCTTGTAGACGTAATTAACTAATAGGAGATCAATCACAGAGTAAAAATGTGTATCTGCTCATCCAACCCCTGGGGCTAGAATACACGGGAGTGCCAGAGACACCTCGGGTGTGGTTCACTCGCACTACTCAAGGTGAACTCGTTACACCCGGTCGTGTTTGAAACTGGGAACATATTTCCCGACATCAAATAGTTGTGGCGCCTAGCAACGGCGGTTTTCAGGCCTTTCATCAATCTGGATCGACATTCTTCAGTATTATGTGACAGAACCGCTCCCAGTTCTCGCCCGCTACGAGACTCTGCGTGATAAACGGGATTACGGAGAAAGTATTGTAACCCCTCGGCCAGAGAGACCGGCGGACAGCGGGTATGAAACCAAATTATAAATATTCCTCCGAATACTGACGAATTTTGTTCCTGCTTGCACCACTCATTTCACTATGGGCTGAAAGAAATAAATATAAGATCAATTAAGAACTTTAAAAATAATAAAAATAATATGAACCGGAGTAAACGGTAGACTAACAATGCATATTTAAATATGTATGGCACATTTACCCCACCGCAAAAAACATACTTTTTTATTTGACAAATTTTTCTGAAAAAAGATGCTTCTAAAACTGAAATTAAAAAAATTACCAATTGAATTTACATACCATTTATATATCACTTATATTTATACAATGTATATATTTTTTTTTTCAAACAACGAGACTTTTACTAACAATTTAACGGACGCTTATTTCAAATTAACACCAACGATGAATGCTGAGCGTTACTGCGAAACACTGCAGAAACTGAGATCCCGGCACTAAGCATTTCACGCCATTCAGAACAAATAGCGCAAAATGCTTAGTGCCGGCCCAGTATAACCAGTAGTTCAACTCTAACGTCTAACAATGAAATCACGGCTACTAACATGGCTGACAGAAGTTACTTATACTGGACATTTACCCAGCTTACGTAGCGACTGAGATTCGTCATATGATTAACTTACACTCTGGACCAGTCCATTCTCGAATTGCCCCCTTAACAATCGAATTGCCCCCCTGTGGGGCGTGGGCCCCACGTTGGGAAAGACTGTTCTAAATGATTTACGTTAATAATTCGCCTCTGAGAATTGTATGCCGCTTTCCTGTTTGTCAGCCAGAGACCTAACTGGCTGGTTGCTAATGTATCACGCTGTGACGTTTTTCACATTGTCACGTCACTTGGCGACTTTTGCTAACTGATGCTTTGAGAGTAACTCTTCGGATTCTTTCCCACTTATAAATTCTGTCTCTCATTCTGAAGTGCTATATGGCACCACCAACTGTCCATACCGATTCATAATGAACACGTTGTTGGCACTTGTATCCATTCTGCACCAGGTTCCGTGTCCTTAAGAGAACAAACCCGATGAATAATGTCCTCTTTTTAACCTGCTGTCATTATTTTTCTTAATTTCATTATGTAGTGGACCTTGTTGATGTTGTTGTTGTTGTTGTTGTTGTTGTTGTTGTTGTTGTTGTTGTTGTTGTTGTTGTTGTTTAGCACTGGTTCTGAAATATGCACGTATTCGGAACATTCCTTTTTTTGGCCCATGCACCCCATCCCCCTATGTTCAGAATGTCATTCCCCCGCGTTCGTATTTCCTCCCTATAAATCCCCCACCACCCACCCCCGCGCCCCTGCATAGTATACGTAAAAATGGAAGCTACATTTAATAACACATACTAGAACAAGTCTGGACGTCTACATAAAAAGTGATTTGCGGGTCTACTTACGTTATAAAACAATTTCAGAAGAGCGAGAAGCACAGAACCGTAAAGTATGGAGGGAAAAACAATATCAAATAATCGGTTCTTGTATTAACGCGATCTTGAAATAATCTTTATCTCTCTCTCTCTCTCTCTCTCTCTCTCTCTCTCTCTCTCTCTCTCTCTCTCTCTCTCTCTCTCTCTCTCTCTCTCTCTCTCTCTCTCTCTCTCTCTCTCTCTCTCTCTCTCTCTCTCCCCCCCCCCCCCCTCCGAAACCTAAAAATTCTCACCGCGAATTCAGTGATATTTTAATACATCTTGAAGTGTGTTGTTTCCGGTAATAATTCCAGAGAAATATCCAGAATATCAACTTCAAAGAATATCACCACAAAATCCGGAGAAACGAAATATATAGTGACTTCACAGTAAATTGTTTATATGAGAGGTTCATTGGTTCAGAACCGTCTCCTTATTTAAGAAAATAATGAAGTAGAATGTATTCGTGACAGAACATAATTATATCACACCTGAAACAATCAGGAGATGGAGGCGACAGATTTGTACGTTGTGAAGAAGACGGGATGGGTGTTTTCTAAATACGGCTAGTCATTGAAAGCATACTCTTCAGAATTTAAAAATAAATGTAGAACTCAAAAGTTTGTTATAAAATATACGTAAGTAAAGATTTACAAAACATTCTATAAGTACTGTAAAATATTTATCTAAAGATTACAAATTCTGACTTCTGCTTTATTCATTTTAATTCTATGGAAATAGAAGGTAGATGCGTAAGTTTCTAAATAATACTATAGCTGGTAAATATTTTGCATTTTAAAATTATAGTAATCTCCCTTGCAATAATATTAAATGACTATGTCCCCTACGCACTGCTTATCCATGTGTTTTTGCTTGCTTGTGTCCGCTGGCTGTGAACTCCAGCGTGAAGTCTTGTATGTCGGATGGAGACATTCTGTTGTCCAACATCAATGTGATGCCATACCGGACCTGAGGTTTGCGGGAGTATCCGTTGTCCCATGCCTGACTTATTGGTGTAGGAGGAGAGAGGAGGAGAAGGGAGGAGGAAGGAAGAGGAGTGATTAGGAGAAGGGAGGAGGGCGAGGAGGTAGGAGGAGGAAGAGGGAGGAGGAGGAGGAAGGAGGAGTAGGAAGGAGGAGGAGGAAGAGGGAGGAGGAGGGAGGAGGAGGAGAAGGAGGGAGGAGGAGGATGGAGAGGGGGAAGGGAAGAGGAAGAGGGTAGGAGGAGAAGGGGAGAGGAGGAGGAGGAGGATTATAACGCATATGCCTGTAGATAACTGCAGCGAAAAGGTGGGTCTGTCTATATATCTGACCCGGCGTGGCTTCGCCCAGCTCCTGGCGGGTAGCGTCTCATTAAATTCATACAACAAAATAAAGTAACTTAAAAGAATGTCCTTCCACACACCATCCATTATTTCTAATGAAAACCGTTTCTAATCACCTGCATGACTGTAGATAACTTCGTAAGCATAAAAAGATGAGTTACAATGTTATGCATTATGCATTATTTTTATGAAAATTTGGAAATGCCCTAAAGATTGTATCATTATTTATTATAACTCATATGCCGGTATATAACTATAGACAAAGAGTTTATAAATCTTTGAAAACGATGCAACAATATGACTATAAGTTATACAGCAATGTTATTAAAAGTTATGCCCCTTGAAATAACTTTTCTAGAGTTAAGTCCCCTCGCTGTATATAAATTACAATATAAAATGAAAAATTAAACAATATTAAGTAAGCAGCCGATTTAACACTAAAAAAATATCACAGTTGGCTGCGCTGGAATGAAAGGAAGACGTGTAGAATAATTTCATCTCAATCGGATGGACCGTTCGCGAACGCATAAAGGACATACACACCCACCCACACACATCCTTTTTTTATATATAAGATATATACACACACACTCTAGCTGACCCGGCCCGGCTTCGCCCAGACCCAGGCGGGGATCTGTCTGTCTGTCTGTCTGTCTGTCTGACTGTCTGACCCGGCCCGGCTTCGCCCAGCACCTGATGGGGAGCATCTCATTTAATTCATATAAGTAGTCATATAAGTTCCCGTTCCCATCTGTCTGTCTGTCTGTCTGTCTGTCTGTCTGTCTGTCTGTCTGTCTGTCTGTCTGTCTGTCTGACCCGGCCCGGCTTCGCCCAGCACCTGATGGGGAGCATCTCATTTAATTCATATAAGTAGTCATATAAGTTCCCGTTCCCGTCTGTCTGTCTGTCTGTCTGTCTGTCTGTCTGTCTGACGTCCCGACCCGGCTGTCTGTCTGCCTGTCTGTCTGTCTGTCTGTCTGTCTGACGTCCCGACCCGGCTGTCTGTCTGTCTGTCTGTCTGTCTGTTGTCTGTCTGTTCTGTCTGTCTGTCTGTCTGTCTGTCTGTCTGTCTGTCTGCCTAACCGCCTGCCTGCCCGTCCGTCGGTCTCTCCCTCCGTCTATCCCACCCTCTCTATCTATCGGGTCAGATCTATCTATCTATCTATCTATCTATCTATCTATCTATCTATCTATCTATCTATCTATCTATCTATCTATCTATCTATCTATCTATCTATCTATCTATCTATCTATCTATCTATCTATCTATCTATCTATCTATCTATCTATCTATCTATCTATCTATCTATCTATCTATAGCCAGGGGACTTATATACATACATACAATAATACATAAATACATAAAGGGGATTACTGAGGGCTATCCCAAACAAATACAAACATATAGGGGATTCTGGTCACCTCGTCACAAGAATGATGATGACAAATTACACATAAAGACTACAATAGACGGTGAATGCATTCATTGGCATTAAAATCGTTGTGAATATTCCATAACAATATTAAATATTGATCGCTGGAGTATGACAAGGAAATTTTTTTTTTTTTTTTTGCCATTAAAATATCATATTGCACCTTGCGATCTTCATTATTTATTTTGGGATGGACCTGTCGCGAGATAAATAAACTTGTTAGTTGCGATCGATGACAACCAAGCCCGACATTAGTCTGCAAACACAATAGACCCTTTGATGTTGAACAGACTGAGAAAAATACGTCGTTAAAACTGTCTGCACCTGGTCGGCATTTGTGTATGAGATCAATTTGAGTCACGTCACGATGTCTACACACGGTCGACAATTTGTTGACAGGTTGTTGTTCGAGAGACGTGCACTTGCGTCATCTGTCTGCAGGGCGGGAATCGGCCGTTGAAAGTGATGGACAGAATGTCTGCCAGAGGTCGGAAGGATTCTGTGATATGGGGGGGGGGGGGGGGGTGGGAAGGTCTCTGGCTCACAGACAGCCAGGATCTTTGTTGTATGAGACAAAGAATTTCCCAGATGAAAGTGAACTTGACAGCGAATTGACTCTGGTTAGTCTAGAAACAGGGGGACAAAGCCAGATTCTGGCCTGATTGCGTCTGGACTTTTTGGTGACGTCACTCAAGCACCCATATAAAACCCAGTTGCGGTAAACAGGTGGAGGGAGTCGAGAAAAACATTCTGAAGTGTTAGGAACGGTGCATTATTCCGAGTTGCGTTACATAAGAGAGACTATAATGTCTAAGTGGTGATAGTTATCCGCGGACATAGATCCAGTTTGATTGCATAGTTTCTCGAGTAGCAACCGAAATAGGCATATGGTAGGCTATTACTAATATCTAATTTAAGAGTATGATTAGGAATAGAGTACAGTGCTGTGCGGTGATCTAAGGTATTATAGGTGCAGTGATATAATGTATTATGATTAGTGATAGAATGTTCTATTAGTGCGGTGCTAGAAAGTATCATAGGAGCGTCGGCACTGGTATCCTATTGTGTGGCTTCAACTAGCTTGTGTGATATATCATTTTACTCAGGGAGTTGAGGACAATGTGGTGGAATAATAATTAGAGAGATTAAAGATGGTTGAGAGGGGGAAGAGGTATGTGAAATGGTAGGATCTTCCAGTAGGGCATCTGCTGGGTTTCTACACGTTCCTTTATTCTTTCCTGGTGTTGCCATGTCTCAGATCATATGATTGAGTTATTTGGCCGTATGACAGAGATCGGATCTCTGTTATAGATCTGAGTGCTGTTATTGGCCTACACTTACCTAATTCCGGCCAGGACTGAGTTGCCCTCACCATAGTATTCTCTATTCTACAGGTTCCATTTACAGGTCCACGTATGTGTGCTCTGATTTTCAACAGTGAAGCTAACACAATTTTAGAAGATGATGGCTCAGAATTTGAAGACAGAAGTTGCTGAGAGGCCGCTACATTGGGCTTATACCCAAGTTGGTTTGCGGGAACCTGGCTTCTGCTGAGCAGGACATGCTGATGAGATTATGATTAGCAAGTGATTGTGGTATCATTGAACAGTCAGATCATTGTAGAGATACACTATTGATACCAGGAACATTCACACCAAAGTTATACTGATACAGAGAACATTTAGACTGGGGTGTTAATATGGGGAATCTTTACAACCAGTGACACTAGATCCATTGAGATTTCCCCAATAACAGTGACAATAGGGTTATAATTTTCTGATTAACAATGAGTTAAATAATCGAGGAAATTCATAGTGTGAATCAGATTGAAGACTCTCATTGGACAGTATTTGTCATGGGTGTCCAAGCATCCTAGTGGTTCAAGAGACAACGGAGGAAGTCTTCACGTGACCGGAGGAGCATCACCTGGGTGAGGTTGCTTGTATGGGATACATGGTGCTGGTGTGTTTTCAGCACAGGGATGAGAATGACTATACTCCTGAACACTGATCTGAGTCTATAGACACTTTAGAGTACACGTCACACATTCTACACCTTATACACACACACACACACACTTCTCCTACATATACTCTTTGCTTTAATAAATTTCTTGTTTTTATTTGTTGAGGCTAGAGTTGTCAAGTATGTTATGTTGGGGAAGAATGAGAGGGGGCATGATCCAGGGGTGAGTAAGAGTGAGAGGAAGGTGTCTTCAGATTGAAGGAGTGTGTGGACGGAGTCTGCTGGATATCTCCAGGATAGAGATTTTGGATTAAAAAATCATGTGGGTGTTGATTCCCTTCACTCCAGGGACGACACTAAAGTGGTAAAAAGAACAAGTAACTACTACGACATTCATTCTTTACACACACGACAGGACCCTCCGACCTTAATAGTCGAAAATTACACAGTATACGTAAAAATAGAAGCTAAATGTAATAACACTACTAGAATAAGTCTAGTCATCTACATAAAACGTGATTTGCGGGTCTACTTACGTTATAAAACGAATTTCAGAAGGGCGAGAAGTACAGAACCGTAAATTATGGAGGGAAAAGCAATATCAAGTAATCGGTTCTTGTATTTACACGATCTTAAAATAATCTTAATTCCCCCCACCACTGGAAACCATAACATTCTCACGGGGGGGGGGGGGGGGGGGTGGGGGTGGGGTGAATCCCCCACCACGTGAGAACTACTCCCTCGGGGTTTTGATGGGTTATCTTGTAAACCTACAGCTAAACCTCAGTGTTCGTTACTCATTGAGAGAAGAGAACAGGAGAGAAGAGAACAGGAGAGAAGACTCAGAAGAACAGAATACACATACATGTTCATTAGGCGAAATATTGTCTTTAAGGCGATATTTCTGTTTTCTATAATAATGCCCTCTGGTTTCACATATACCTAACATGTTTTCAGTCTTCTCATTTCTTTGTTAATGTTATTAAAGTTTGGTATTATTGTTTTTTCGCATATCCTTTACAGGACATCGCTGTCAACATCAGCATCTTTCAGCTGATTGTTGTTTTCTTGGCCAGATTACATTCTGTAGTTTGCCATTGCTTTCTGAGCGACCGGCTCACATTCCCTATAAGTTACCGACGCGGCGAAAACCGCTACCGATTCTCACGCACGTCACGTTACTCACAAGAGTATACGGGATTACTGTGAAAGACGTTATCCGCTAGGCCAGGGATACCGGCAAAGATTGGTAAAGGTGTGGGTAATTTTCTTCAAAATATATGTGTGGCCCTAGTAGGCCAGTCAAAAAATGTTTTTCCCCCAGAGGGGATTAACAGATTATCATTAAAAGTATGCTTTTAATAATTTTATAATAAGCGTAGAACCAAAAAGTATGTTATAAATTGTAATTAATTCAAAATCTACAAACAATTCTGTAAGAAGTTTGAAAATATTTATCATAAAATTTCAAAATGATAATTTATACATAAAATTTCTAATTTTATCTAAAGACGAAAGAGTCTTTTGAGTACTTTAATACTTTTATTTCTGGTAAATGATTTGTATTTAAAAATTAAAATTAATTCCCTTGCTATAATATGAGATAATTAAGTCCCCTACGTTTTGCTTATTAACGTGTTTTTAATTTAGCTATCTGGTAATTGACGACCACGTAGAGCTGGTTTTAACGTGTTGGTATGGAAGCCGGTCGTTCAGAAAGCAATAGCAAACTACTGAACGTAGAAACTTGCCAAGACAATCAACAACGGCAGTAAAATGCTGGTGTTGACCTCAACGTCCTGTAAGGGTTATGCAACTTTTTAAAAAAAATGTCTGGTAATTCCGCAGAATGCTTGAACAGAAGTATTAATAAGTGTAGTGATCAATCAAGACATTGCTATCAATCATGTTATTATGATATTTTAAATATACATAAGCAACTACGGAAACACATGCGCAGTTGAATTGTATGATTTATTATTAAAGGAGATATTTATTTTAAAGAAATAAGAGGGATGGACAGAACGTAATGCACCATTTGGCAGAGAGGGAGAGAGAGAGAGAGAGAGAGAGAGAGAGAGAGAGAGAGAGAGAGAGAGAGAGAGAGAGAGAGAGAGAGAGAGAGAGAGAGAGAGAGAGAGAGAGAGAGAGAGAGAGAGAGAGAGAGAGAGAGGAGAGAGAGAGAGAGAGAGAGAGGAGAGAGAGAGAAGAAGACAGAGAGAGAGAAGAAGAAGAAGAAGAAGAAGAAGAAGAAGAAGAAGAAGAAGAAGAAGAAGAAGAAGAAGAAGAAGAAGAAGAAGAAGAAGAAGAAGAAGAAGAAGAAGAAGAAGAAGAAGAAGAAGAAGAAGAAGAAGAAGAAGAAGAAGAAGAAGAAGAAGAAGAAGAAGAAGAAGAAGAAGAAGAAGAAGAAGAAGAAGAAGAAGAAGAAGAAGAAGAAGAAGAAGAAGAAGAAGAAGAGACGTTCATCATCATCATTATTTGATTCGCCAGTCTAAAATCTTGTGGTGATCATTTATTCCGCTATCCCCACTTCTTTGCCATTCTCTTTAGTGAGTCGACAGATCATCTTCATTGCACATTGAACCATTTAGTTCGATAAATGGTCGGATTTCGTCCTTAGTATCTCACCCGGCAGCCGGTCTCCCTGGCCTAGAGTTAACGTCTTTCTACCGTAATCCCGCATATTCTCGTGAGTAATGTAACCTGCGCGAGAATCGCCGCATTGGTAACTTACGGGGTATGTGAGTCGGTCGCTCAGAAAGCAATGGCAAACTACTGAGCGTAATCTTGCCAAGAAATCAACAATCAGCTGAAAGATGCTGGTGTTGACAGCGATGTCCCGTTAAAGGACATTCGAACAAAACAAAAACAAAAAAACCTCACTCGGCGGGTAGCGGCTGACGACAGCTATTTTGTGTTGGTGTATTCCTTTGGAAGAGAACTATCTTCATTCCAATACCAAAAAAGGGCAACCTGAAATTATGCACCAACTATAGAACTGTTGCCCTGATCAGTCATGCAAGTAAAATTCTACTAAAAGTCATAATGGCAAGACTTCGTAAGAAAATGGAAGAAGAGATTAACGTAGTTCAAGCTGGATTTAGACAAGGAAGAGGAACAAGAGATCACATATTCAACATGCGTTTAATAATAGAGAAGTGCAGAGAATTTAATGTAAACCTATACTCATGATTTGTGGATTATTCAAAGGCATTTGACTGTGTACAGCATCAGAAACTTTGGGAAATCATGAGGACTATGGGCTTTCCATCACATGTAGTACATCTCATAAAAATGCTCTATCTAGACCAACAAGCAGCAGTTAGAATAGATGGCGAGACATCAGATTGGTTTGACATCAAGCAAGGAGTCCGTCAGGGCTGCGTGCTGTCACCCTATTTGTTTAACCTGTACGCCGAAAATATAATGAGAAATGTAAGAGATGATATAAACAGGGAGCTATATGATGCCCTAAATATCGGCGGTCATGACATACCAGAGATTCGATATGCTGATGATACAGTATTACTATCCACAACACAGAATGGCATGGAAAACCTAATAGCCTCAACCCAACTGAATAGTGAAAATCACAACTTATATCTTAACATAGCAAAAACAAAGATAATGCACACAGATAAAACTACTATGGAGAAAGAAATATACATTAATGGGGGAAAATTGAAGGTGGTGGAAAATTTTGAATATCTTGGGTCATTGATTACCAACAACGGTGACACAATGAAAGAAATTAAACGGCG
Source organism: Cepaea nemoralis (assembly GCA_014155875.1). Taxonomy (NCBI): domain Eukaryota; kingdom Metazoa; phylum Mollusca; class Gastropoda; order Stylommatophora; family Helicidae; genus Cepaea; species Cepaea nemoralis. The sequence goes on from JACEFZ010016746.1 coordinate 37,997, forward strand.
AGTATAAATTGCTCTTCAAAGACTAAAACAGCTGAATAAATTATGGAGTGGGACAGACAGAACTACAAAAATTAGATTCATAAGAGCATGCATCTTTCCCATTGCAACATACGCCTGTGAGACATGGACGCTTACTAAACAAGCTGAACAGCGCATAAACGCCTTTGAATATAAGTGTTATAGACGAGTTCTAAAAATATCTTGGGTAAAGAAAAGAACAAATGCATCCATACTTCAAGAGTTGAATATTGAAGAAGGTTGGCTATTAAAGACGATAAAACAAAGAAAATTGAAATATTTTGGTCACTTGAAACGTCACGAAAGTTTGGAGAGAACAATAATGGAAGGGTATATGCCTGGGAAGAGAGGAAGAGGAAGGCCAAAGAGAAGATGGGTGCAGGATGTGGCAGATGATCTCCAGATGGGTGTATCAGACGCGGGACATCTTGCTTATGATCGAGAGGTTTTCCGGAGGGTTGTTATGGGAGCGAGGTTCTGCAAAGGACATGCTACTGAATGAATGAATGAATCTCTCTAGATGTTAATACTGATTGCATGCTGTTGAAAGCATTTTTGGTTATTCATATTCTCGTTTTGATTTCTACCTAACTTCTGCCATCATCTGTTATTATTATTATTGATTTGTTTTTAGTAGGGCTCACGGTTCCCAGAGGGACCAGAACACCCCATTAGGTCCCCGCGTGTCGGGTGTAGTATTCTGCGCTTAATCTTGCCAGGGCCAAGCATGATAACCCGACACGATTGATTGATAAATCAATCAATCAATCAATCGTGTCGGGTGATCATGCCTGACCCTGGCAAGATCAAGAGCAGAATACTACACTTTGATCTTAGCGAAAGGGCCAAGAAGCGATCATTTGTTATTATGTGTGGCCCTAGGGGCCAGTAAAAAAATAATTTCCCCACGGAGGGGGGCAAGTTAACGACGGGCAATTGCTACATTGAAAGTATACGATTAAAAATTTAAACATAAATTTAGAACTACAATGTTGATTATAAAATGTAAATATATAAAGATTCTTAAATAGTTTTACAAAAATATAAAAGAAATTTTCCTTAGTTTATAATTTCTGACTTTAGTTTTTGTTATTCCATTTACAATAGTATACGTCAGAGATTTCTTAGAATTGTTATAATATTTTAACTGGTATATGATTTAATATTCTTAACTCTAGTAATATCCCTTGCAATATTATTAGATGATTGTGTCCCCTACACATTGCTATTCTAGGTGATTTAATTTAGCTGTCTGGTAATTGCAGATAGTGTCGCGCTGGTTTTAACGTGTTGGTATGGGAGCCGGTCATTCAGAAAGCAATGGCAAACTACTGAACGTAAAAACTTGCCAAGACATCAACAACGACAGTAAAATGCTGATGTTTACTGCAATGTCCTGTAAGGGATATGCAACTTTAAAAAAAAAAAAAAAACTAATTCTGCAGAATGCTTGAACATAATTATTAACAAGTGTAGCGATTAATCGCTGGTCTCTCTGGTCTAGAGGTTACACGACTTTCTCCGTAATCTTATATAATTTCGTAATTAACGTGACGTTGCGCGAGAATTGGTAGTTGTTCTCTCCGCGTCGGTAACTTACGGGGTATGTGAGCCGATCGCTCAGAAAGCAATGGCAAACTACTGAGCATAATCTTGCCAAGAAATCAACAATCAGCTGAAAGATGCTGATGTTGACAGAGGTACTTCAATTTTAATTCACCGCAAACAAAGAAGAATCCCTTCGAGCCTCATTTGCATCGGTCCGGCAATCATTTTCCGGTTAAGTGTTTGGTGGACTGCTGGACCGATCGATGGATGTTTTTTTAGTTTTGGGCCCGTAGGGCCCTCACTGTCGACGACAGCACTGTCGACGGTCCAGCAGTCCACCATACACTTAACCGGAAAATGATTGCCGGACCGATGCAAATGAGGCTCGAAGGGATTCTTCTTTGTTTGCGGTGAATTAAAATTGAAGTACCGCGATGTCCTGTAAAGGACATGCGAAAACAAAAAAGTGATTAATCAAGGCTATCATTACTATCAATCATGTTATTATGATATTTTAAATTTGCCCTAGGCCCTAAGCAACTAGGGAAACGCATGCGCAGTTGAATTGTAAGATTTATTATTATAAGAGCTACGGAGTTCGTACTTTGTGCGACGCTTTCTGCGCTGCGGAAAGAGACAGCCATATGGGATAAGAACTCGGTGCAATGAAGTCGACCGTGTCGACTTTTAAGCGACTTTTAAAAATGTATTACTATAGGAGAAATTCGCTTAAAAGTCGACAGGTTGGACACCCTTGCACAGGGGATGATCCCATATGGCTCAGTCTCTTTCCGCAGCGCGGAAAACATCGCACAAAAGCACGAACTCCGTAACTCCAGCGAAGACCCTCAGGAGCCTCCGAAAAAATACACTAATGAACCGAAGGATGCGAACCGGAATCGAAACCACAACCTTCGGAGCCCAAGGCAGACGGCTTGAGCACTTCGCCACGGAGACTCCCCTTATTATACGTGTCGAAAAACAGACCCATGTTTGTTGATGACTACATCATTCTACAACATTTTAAATATCAAGCCTGAACTTCTGCCTCCACAGTTACCTGATCTGATGGTCTCCACCAACTGTCCATACCGATTCATAATGAACAGGCCGTACCGCACTCTGCTGGCACTTGTATCCATTCTGCACCAGGTTCCGTGTCCGAGAACACACCCGTTGAATAATGTCCTCTTTTTAACCTGTTGTCATTATTTTTCTTAATTTCATTATGTAGTGGACGTTGTTGTTGTTGTTGTTGTTGTTGTTGTTGTTGTTGTTGTTGTTGTTGTTGTTGTTGTTTAGCACTGGTTCTGAAGTATGCACGTATTCGGAACATTCCTTTTTTTTTGGCCCATGCACCCCATCCCCCTATGTTCAGAATGTCATTCCCCCGCTTTCGTATTTCCTCCCTATAAATCTCCCCCCCCCCCCCCCCACGCGCCCCTACAAAGAAAAGGGAAAAATGGAAGCTACATTTAATAACACATACAAGAACCAAGTCTAGACATTTACATAAAACGTAATTTGCAGATCTACTTACGTTATAAAACGAATTTCAGAATGGCGAGAAGCACAGAACAGTAAAGTATGGAGGGAAAAACAATATCAAATAATCGGTTTTTGTATTAACGCGATCTTGAAATAATCTTATTCCCCCCCCCCCCCTCCCCCACCCATCCGAAACCATGAAATTCTCCCAGGAGAGGGGGGGGGGGGGATCCCCACCAGTTGAGAACCACTGCCTTAGGGCTTTTATGGGTGATCTTGTAACACCCACAGCTAAACCTCAGTGTTCGTTTCTTCTTTCCACGATATCTTCACTATACTCTCACAATTCCGCTACCTCCAACATTTCAGTACTCATTGAGTGAAGAGAACAGCAGAGAAGAGAACAGAAGAACAGAATACACAGACATTTTCATTCGGCGAAATATTGTCTTTATGGCGATATTTCTGTTTTCTATAATAATGCCCCCTGGTTTCACATATACCTAACATGTTTTCTATACTAATGCCCTCTGGTTTCACATATACCTAACATGTTAATATTCAGTCTTCTCATTTCTGTGTTAATGTTATCAAAGTTTGGGATAGGTCTGGATAATTTTCTTTAAATCGTGTGTGGCCCTAGGAGGCCAGCAGTAGTAGGCATCTTTCAGTCCTGAAGGACTATAGAGTTGTGCCGCTGGGGGGGGGGGGGGGGGGGGGGGAGGTATCTGGCAGCACCGCTGGTGACTGTATAGTCCAATGCGAGAGTGACAATCTCTGTCATAGTTTTCTCATCTGTAAGACGAGGCAGGTCCGGCAGTAATTGACTGCGTTTTAAGCCTGTGCCGCCTATCCTCAGTTTGTTGGATCAGATTGGGCTCAAAGATCACCAGTCCTTTTCGTACATGTCTTCTCCAGGAACATCTGTCTGTTGCAACTCTTTCCCACGTGTCTTTATCTATGCCAAGGTTTTTCATATCTTGTTTACACACATCCCTATATCGCAATTGGGGTCTTCCGGTTGGCTTCTTTCCTGTGGCTAGTTCTCCGTATAGGATATATTTGAGAATACGTTCATCCTCCATTCGAGATACGTGGCCCAGCCACCTGGGGCGTCTCTGCTTGAGGAGGGAGTGCACTGTGGTAATATCTGCTCTTTCAAGAACATATTTGTTTGTTATGTCGTCTTTTCATGATATGCACAGGATAGGTCTCAAACATCTCATATGGAAGGAGTTCTTCCGAAGTCGGAAAGTGTCTGTTCGGCGAGGAACCACCAGTCTGCACACCAATAAGCATACCACACTTCCTAGAGAGATTAATAAAGCATTACAAATTAGAATTGTCAAATGCTACGCATATTCAACGCTACTGTATGGCCCGGAAGCCTGGACATTGAACAAGCAACTAGAAAGTCGCATAGAAGCCCTGGAGATGTGGATATACAGACGAATATGTTGTATTTCATGGAAACAAAAACAATCAAATACAGAGGTCCTAGAAAAACTGGGAATGAAGAGAGAGTTGATGGAAGAAATAAAGAGGAGGCAAGTGAAATATTTCGGCCACGTTAAAAGACTTGATACTCTTATAAAAAAAACATACTGGAGAGCAAGGTTGACCGCACGCGAGCAAGTGGTAGACAACGATACAAGTGGGAAGATAACATCAAGAGATGGACGAACATCAGCCTGACAGAATGTACAGTCAGGGCGAGAGACAGACAGTGTTGGAGATCCATTGCAGCAAACCTTCATTGTGGAGACGGCACCTGATTGATTGATTGATTGATTGATTGATTGATTGATTGATTGATTTGTTGGTTGGTTGATTGATCGACTGAGGTCCACATAATTTTTTTTTAAATTAACTACACCTATACTATCACCATCGTCATCTTCTTCCACTTCTGCCGTCAAGCGTCGTGGGGAGGAATAAATGGCGCTCCAGCGCCTGATGGGCGGCACTGGATAGTGTCATTCCGTGTGATAGTACAATGTCTTTGATGTCATCAATCCATTTTCTTCTTGGACGTGCTCTTGCTCTCGTCACAGATGATCTTTGATGTAAGGCCAGTGATGGTAGTTGCTGGTGTTGCATTCTAACAACATGGCCAAACCACTTGATCTTCTGTCTTTCAATAAATGTGGCACAAGGTGTTGATCCCACAGTCTGTCTGATAACAGCATTTCTTACTCGGTCTCCGATAGTTAAGTTGGCAGCTCTCCTCAGGCATCTCATCTCGCAGGTGTTGATTTTGCGAAAGTGTGATTTGGATCAAGTCCAAGTTTGAGATTGGTAGCATAGGGTTGGTGTGAATATGCTGTTTATTATCTGTCGTTTTGCGGACATGGGTATATTTGGAAGTTTCAGTAAGGGTGATAGTTGATATGTAAGTGCACTAGCTTTTTGACATCTGATTTCAATTTCTCTGTCCAATCTGCCATCTTCTGTGATCATACTTCCAAGATATTTGAATTCTTTAACTTGTTTCAGAGTTGTGCTATTTATCTGTATACTTAGTGGACCAGGTGATCTGCTAACTTGCATTACTTCGGTTTTGGCTGAGTTTACACTCACATTGTATCTGTTGCATGTTGAACTCAGATTATTAATATGATTTTATAGTCTGCCCTCATCGCTGTAAAACAGGCACTGATCGTCTGCAAATAGAAGGTCATTTATTTCCTGTGAATTAATTGTTTCATCTGGAGTAAAGAGTTCTAAATTTTCTGAATCTGTTCTGTCAAGGCTTGCATCTTTGGATATTCTGTCCACGTAGATATTAAATAACAGAGGAGAGAGCACACTATCCCTGTCTCACTCCTGTATTGACTTGTGAAAATATCTGATATACCTTCTTGTGTTACTAATGCACTTCGGCTCTGGTGGTACATGGCTATGATGTTTTCTAGCAATTGTCCTTGCATCCCAGTCTTCAAGGATAGTCCATAATCTGTATCTGTCTACTCTATCGAAAGCCTTCTCCTGATCTAGAAACAGAATATTATGCTGGTAACTATATTCGACAGTTTTTTCCCCCACATATTTATCTAAGTATAAACAGTGCATCCGTGCAACTTTAACCTTTCCAAAAAACCGAATTGTGCTTAGCTTAACAGTTGTTCAACAGTTAAGCAAAGTACAATTCGGTTTTTGTAAAGGTAAAAGTTGCACTTATGCACAATTTATACTTAGACAAATATGTGAATAGTTGAACAAATGTGTCTAGCTCTTTGTTCCAATAGTTTTCCGTACATTTTCCCTATATCACTCAGGAATGACATGCCTCGGTATTTTTCGCACTCTCTCATATTGCCTTTCGTCTTCCATATTGGTACTATTATTGCCTGCTGCAAATAATCTGGAACTTTTCATTCTTCCAATATATTATTCAACTATATGCCCCAACAGGAGAATCCAGTGAAGATAGTGTAGAAGAATTTTATAATGACATAGAGTCTGCCTTAAAGAAATGTAAAAATTCAGAAATAAACATCATAATAGGGGACTTCAATGCAAAAGTAGGAAATCAAGGAGATAGATACACAGTAGGAAACTATGGTTTAGGAGAGAGAAATGAAAGAGGATACAGACTTGTAGAGTGGGCAAAAGAACAGGAAATGATTGTAGGAAACACCTGGTTCAAACAACACCCTAGAAGATTATGGACATGGAGGAGTCCTGATAGCAGGATTAGAAACCAGATTGACTACATTCTGATTAGCAGACGATTTAGAAACGCATTAACATTAGCAAAATCAGTTCCCAGTGCTGATTGTTATAGTGACCACAGATTACTCACAGGAACATTGAGGATAAAGTTGAAGAAAGTCAAGTATATAACAGGAAACACTAAATATGATTTGTGTACATTGAGTAATGACAAGGAAATACAAAACAAATTCAACATAGAAGTACAGAACAGATTTGAAATATTGTCTGATCTAGAGATCTTATTCCAGGATGTGGATGATCAATGGGAAACGTTGAAGAATTCAATCAATGTGGCTGCAGAAACAACTATTCCAAAATTAAAGAAAGGTGGGTCGTAAGAAATGGATGACTGAAGAAATTTTACACCTCATGGAAACAAGAAGACTCAGCAAAAATAACTCTGTCAAATATGAAGAAATTCACAGACAAGTCAGAACATTATGTAAGGAGGCAAAAGAAGCATGGCTTGAGGAAAAGTGCTTAGAAATTGAAAGCCAACACAACAGTCAAAATACCAAATTAGTGCACAAAAGAATTCAGGAACTTACTAATAAAAGAACAAGTACATCAACAGGGTGTCTAAATACTAATGATGGCAAAATCATAATAGAAAAAGACCAGATTCTACAGGTATGGACAGATTATGTGAAACACATTTATGATGATAACAGAGACGAACAGTATGATATTAGATTTAATAATGAAGGACCGCCAATTTTGGAGATGGAGGTTCGAAATGTTCTTAAGCATATGAAAGCTGGCAAGGCCCCCGGTGCAGATAACATCACAACAGAAATGATTAAAGCTTTAGAAGAATTTGGACTAGAGCAAGTCACCAGACTGCTGAACACATTATATGATACTGGAGATATACCTCCTGAATTATGTAACTCTATATTTATTGCAATCCCAAAGAAATAAGGAACCTTGGAATGTGATCAACATAGAACAATTAGTATAATGAGTCACATCACAAAGATTTTGCTAAGAATTATCATGCAAAGAATGAGGAAGAAGATACAACCTGAAATAGGGGAAGAACAATGCGGGTTTGTAGAAGGAAAGGGTACAGTAAATGCTGTGTATATGCTGCGAACAGTTATTGAACGTGCTATAGAAGTAAACAAGGATATACATCTTTGCTTTATTGACTATACAAAGGCTTTTGATAGAGTTAGACATGTCAACATGGTGGATATGCTTGCAGATCTACAAATTGATGGGAAAGACATTAGACTTATAAAAAACATATATTGGAAACAACAAGCTGCAATAAGGATTGATAATGAAGTGGGACAGTATCAGTCAATTAAGAGAGGTGTTAGGCAGGGATGTGTGATGTCTCCAGATCTTTTTTCCCTGTACAGTGAAAATATTTTCAGAAATGTCGAGGATATAAATGGAATCAGCATTGGAGGACGAAACATCAATAACATTAGATATGCAGATGATACAGTATTAATTGCAGACAATGAGCAGGATCTGATGAGATGAGATGAGATGAGATAGTAATTGATTAAGCCTTGATTAATCACTTTTTTGTTTTCGCATGTCCTTTACAGGACATCGCAGTACTTCAATTTTAATTCACCGCAAACAAAGAAGAATCCCTTCGAGCCTCATTTGCATCGGTCCGGCTATCATTTTCCGGTTAAGTGTTTGGTGGACTGCTGGACCGTCGACAGTGCTGTCGTCGACAGTGAGGGCACTACGGGCCCAAAATTAAAAAAAAAACATCCATCGATCGGTCCAGCAGTCCACCAAACACTTAACCGGAAAATGATTGCCGGACCGATGCAAATGAGACTCGAAGGGATTCTTCTTTGTTTGCAGTGAATTAAAATTGAAGTACCTCTGTCAACATCAGCATCTTTCAGCTGATTGTTGATTTCTTGGCAAGATTACGCTCAGTAGTTTGCCATTGCTTTCTGAGCGATCGGCTCACATACCCCGTAAGTTACCGACGCGGAGAGAACAGCTACCAATTCTCGTGCAACGTCACGTTACTTACGAGATTATATGAGATTACGGAGAAAGTCGTGTAACCTCTAGACCAGAGAGACCCGCGATTAATCACTACACTTATTAATAATTATGTTCAAGCATTCTGCGGAATTTGCAGATGTTTTTTTTTTTTTACAGTTACATATCCCTTACAGGACGTTGCAGTAAACATCAGCATGTTACTGTCGTTGTTGATGTCTTGGCAAGTTTTTACGTTCAGTAGTTTGCCATTGCTTTCTGAATGACCGGCTCCCATACCAACACGTTAAAACCAGTGCGACACTATCTGCAATTACCAGACAGCTAAATTAAATCACCAAGAAAAGCAATGAGGAGGGGACATAATCATCTAATAATATTGCAAGGGATATTACTAAAGCTATAAATATTAAATAATATACCAGTTAAAATATTATCACAAATCCTAGAAATCTCTGATGTATACTATTGTAAATGAAATAATAGAAACTAAAGTCAGAATTTATAAAATAAGGAAAATGTCTTTTAGACGTTTTATATAACAATTTAAGAATCATTATATATTTACATTTTATAATGAACATTGTAGTTCTACATGTATGTTTAAAGTTGTAATCGTATATTCTCAATGTAAGAATTATTTAGTGTTAACTTGTCCCCCTCCGTGGGGAAATCATTTTTTTACTGGCCTCCTAGGGCCACAAATAATAACAAATGATCGCTTCTTGGCCCTTTCGCTAAGATCAAAGTGTAGTATTCTGCGCTTGATCTTGCCAGGGCCAGGCGTGATCACCCGACACGATTGATTGATATTAATCAATCAATCGTGTCGGGTGATCATGCCTGGCCCTGGCAAGATTAAGCGCAGAATACTACACTCGACACGCGGGGACCTAATGGGGCGTTCTGGTCCCTCTGGGAACCGTGAGCCCTACTAAAAACAAAACAATAATAATAACAGATGATGGCAGAAGTTAGGTAGAAATCAAACCGAGAATAGGAATAGCCAAAAATGCTTTCAACAGCATGCAATCAGTATTAACATCTAGAGAGATTAACAGCGCATTAAAAATGAAATCAAATGCAGAGGTCATAGAAAAACTGGGAATGAAGAGAGAGTTGATGACAGAAATAAAGAGGAGACAAGTGAAATATTTTTGGTCACGTTAAAAGACATGATACTCTTATAAAAACTATACTGGAAAGCAAGGTTGAGGGCAAGCGAGCAAGAGGTAGACAACAATACAAGTGGGAGAATAACACCAAGAGATGGACGAACATCAGCCTGACAGAATGTACAGTCAAGGCAAGAGACAGACAGTGTTGGAGATCCATTGCAGCCAACCTTCATTGCGGAGACGGCACCTGATTGATTGATTGATACCACACTATTTAATTGAAACACTTTCGCACACCAGGCAATCTCATTCAAGCTTAGTTTCCTGTAAACAAGTTCAATAGTATTGCTGAATCACAAGCACTCCGCTTAATCCCTAGTGCAAAGGATTTGTATGTGGCGGGCTGGGCTGAGACCGAGAAAGCGGTCAACAAAAAGAGGGAGAGAGGGGGGGAAGGAGAG
>JACEFZ010016747.1:0-40653 GCA_014155875.1 Cepaea nemoralis
CTTACATTTTGTATATATATTTCCATGCCTTATATGTATTTTCATGCATAACACTGGGAAAAAGTAGTCTCTGACATGAAATTAACACTACCCCAGTATATACATACATCATGAATGAAAGATGGCATCTTTCATTGAGGTACCCGGGGAGAATGTCAGAGCCTAGCTATGCAGCAACATCGTTACGGCACCCGGCGGACAAGAGTTGTCGGCTGGCGAGATTGTTACCTGACACGCGACCAGCGGTCAGGCTGACGACAGACGCACGCAAGCCACGTGACCCCACGAGAGGCAGTGGGCAGTGTGCGAGATAGCGCAGACCAAGCTGGGACAGGACACTGAAAGGACGTGTGTGACGAGAGCAAGGCGTTTGTGTGAATCTCCGTGGTTGTAAGCCGAACGACTGATATCTTGAGCGTCAGACCTATGAGCTGTATTGTGGTTGTGAGTTATATGTTGTAGATCACTGTAATTATCGTTATGTATTTAATGTGGCAATAAATCCATAGAACTTGTGTTGCTGTGTCTTACGTCGAATCACGTTATACTTGTACTGTCTCACACGTGTTAGCCAACGAGCCGAATAGAAGATCCTGACACACATCATTGTCACATATAACATGTAAGTATTCTTCTCTGCTTTACAAATGTTATAAATATTACACACATGATTATGATGATTTTCCCTAATCACTATTGCTTAGGAGTGTACATACTAAACAAACAATCACACAAACATTTAATCCTATGCCCATCATGGTACCATGTGGCGTGATTTCAGTCTTTTCATTAACTATAATTTATGACCTTATACGTTGTTAATTGTATATCTTGGTGAATCTCTCACATGTCCATTTTTAGCCAGTAACACATTATTATAATAGGATAATCATGTAAAATACATTCCCAACAAAATAATCTTGTGCCAACATGGCTGGCATGACATGACATCAGTCTCTACAATATTTAATGACAACTAATGACATATTCTTCATATTTCACATCACCATGCCTGATTACAATTAGCAATGTCAGTTGTCATTCTTTGTGAGTAGGCCTTGTGGAAGGCGTAACCGTTTTTCCTGGAAATTTTTTAGCGACCAAACAGTGACTTCTGGTTTGTAACCATGCTTATGACCACATGTATTCAAAAACAACATGGCATATGTCATGGGAAACCACTCTAATAAATTTAGAAGTGGTCCGTCTGCTAGGCTGCAAGCGTTTGTCGCTTAGAACTTTTTTCTCTGGAAGTTATTAAGTTTTTATGATATTCGGATGTTGAGCTATAACCTACGATGGATGACGATCTGATATTCTAGTGTGAGAATTTGGTTGCGTCTAGCGTGTACCGCATGGTCTAGTGGTTACACACCCACGTCACATGCCAATGATCCGGGGTTTGTTTCCGGGTCCGGTCAAGGATATGCACTACTGACAAGCTCAAACAAGAACAAAACTCGAGTATAGTGCTTCCCCGGGAAGGTTAACCTGGTCAACAAATGCCCGCAGAAGTCAGATGTGTCGGCCTAACGGTGCAAGAACACAGCTCTGCTATAAACAGGCACAACGCAATCACATCCGGAAAAAAAAAAAAAACTCTGGATGAACGCAGAAGAAGAAGAGAAGAAGAAGAAGAAGTATAGTGCTTCCAAATTGATGTGAACAAAGCCTTAGGTTCATGCCGATCAGCATTGCCAGTTGTGGGTTGTGCTCAATCTTTAAATCTCAAATCCCGAAACAACCAAATAAATCAATTTGATAATTGCTTGCTGGACTTAAGGTGGCCTGGTGTGCCTTGCCAGTCAAGAAGACCTGATCATTCGGGGCCATATCGAGTGACGGATGTCAATCGCGGCGATCGGGAAAATTTTGAGCTATAACCTACGGTGGGTGACGTTGTGATATTCTAGTGTGAGAATTTGGTTGCATCTAGCGTGTACCACGTGGTCTAGTGGTTACACACCCGCGTCACATGCAAATGATCCGGGGTTTGTTTCCAGGTCCGGTCAAGGATATGCACTACTGACGAGCTCAAACGAGTATAGTGCTTCCAAATTGACATGGACAAGGCCTTAGGTTTGTACCGGAATATGATCAGCGTTGCCAGTTGGAGTTAAGCAAGGTTGTGTACTTACCCCCCACCCTTTTTGGAATATACTTTTCACTTCTACTGAAATATGCCTTTCGTGATCAGGATGCCGGTATATACATTCATTCACGCTCAGATGGCGGCCTCTATAATGCTCAGAGATTGAAGGCCAAGACCAAAATTAGGAGGGTACTAATCAGAGAGTTGCTTTTTGCAGATGATGCTGCAATTACGACCCACTCTGAGGAAGAATTACAACATCTACTATCTGCATTCTCCAATGCTTGTTCTGAATTTGGTTTAACAATTAACAAAAAGAAGACACAGATTATGTCACAAGGTGCACATGGGGTACCATCAATCTTTATTGACGACGCCGAACTGGAGATAGTAGACCATTTTACATATCTAGGATCAGAGGTAAATAGCAAATTATCCCTAGATCAGGAAATCAACATCAGGATTGGTAAGGCAGCAACAACAATGAACATGTTAGCAAAAAGAGTCTGGGAGAACAGGAAGCTTACTGCCAAAACAAAAGTCCTTGTCTACCAAGCCTGTGTCCTTAGTACTCTTCTTTATGGCAGTGAAACCTGGTCAACTTACTCACACCAAGAGAAACGTTTAAACAGCTTTCATATGCGGTGTCTGCGAAGAATACTTGGTATTAAGTGGCAAGACAAAATCACAAATACTGAAGTATTGGAAAGATCAGGTTGTGTGACGGTGTGTTCCATGCTCAGTCTTCGTAGACTTAGATGGATAGGACACGTTAGGAGGATGGATGATGGTAGAATACCAAAGGACATCTTTTTTGGTGAATTACAGATGGGTAGGAGATCTCAGGGTCGGCCTCTACTACGATACAAAGATGTGTGTAAGCGGGACATGATTGATACAGGCATTGATAATGCACATTGGGAGCAAGTCGCCGCTGAATGTGTTGCATGGAGGGCAACTATCAGAAATGGAATAAAGACAAAGGAGAAAATGATTGCAGATAAAGCACACACAGAGCGTGAGAGACGTAAGATGGTGCATGATGGTGGAAATGACCATGTTTTCACATGTATCCACTGTGAACGAACATTTACAGCACAAAATGGCCTTATCAGCCACACTCGCAATCACCATGGGTTGTAGTTATTAAGCCCTTTTGAAGCACAATGTACCAAACTATCGTCTGTCAAGACGGAAAGGCGCCAATGCTGACAGTTGTGGGTTGTGCTCAATCTTTAAATCTCAAATCCCGAAACAACCAAACAAATCAGCATGATATTTAATCAACAAAAGAAAGCTGTTGCAATGCAGTGGGACATTAAGACAATATGAGTACATTTTCATGAATTTTTCTTTCACTAACGACGAACATTTTACATGACATTTAATTAATATAAATGGGTAGCTATTTTTAACTATTAATTATTATTTTATTATTATATTTTTATAATTTTTATTATTTTATATTTTTATTATTAGATCACAGCACATCCTATTGAAAAGTCTTAAAATTCGAGTGCATTTTTGTTGGAGACTCAGAGACTCTTGTGCTTTGTGCGATGCTTTCGGCAGGTCACCATGTGGAAAGAGACCAAGCCATATGGGGTAACACCTGGTACAATGAAGTCGATCCTCTCAATCTTCTCGACATTCTATCAAAAGAGGAATTTGACCTTTACCTTCCTGTTACCAAAACGCACAATAAAATATACATCTTGCCAGGTTTGGTAGCAATATGACAGACTTTAAATGAATAATAAACAATTGGCGCCCATTTTTAATTGTTAATTAGGTCACCCCACATCCTATTGAAAAATAGATAATATGTCAAGTTAGGCCTCACCACCCCGGACACAATGATATATGGTACTACGTTGTCCGTTTAAAATTAAACAAGCCACAGTAATAGAAGGCAGACTTTCTCAGCTCCCAATTTACGAGCCACGAAAAGAACTAACACATTGGTGTCGATTCCTTTGCACTTCCTGGCTGTAGATCACGACACAAAAATATTTAATAACTCCACTTAGAATTGACGTACAATCTTCGTTTAGATACCATTGGATTAATCTTATCAAGCTGTATCCAAGTGTGATTGTTTCATAAGTAAAAATTCAATTTTTAAATATTGACTATATATGCTATTACAATCCCATTTAACTATATACTATATAATAATAGTAATGTCAGTTGTCGGACGTTGTAAGTTTTGGTGGGGTTGATGGAAATTTTTTCGCGGAATATTTTATGCGACAGTACAGGGACTTCCGGTTTCTAACCACGTCTGCTCCTGATTCCATATATTTGAAAACAATGTGACAACTTCGCGGGAAACCACTCTGATAATTGTAAGAGTAGTCCATCTGCAAACGTTTGTGGTTGAGAACTTTATTCACTTGAAGCTATTGACGTTTGTTGGTGTAACGTAAGCTAATTTTGTTTTTAACTCCTCTTTCTTTTTATCTCGTTACTAATTAATACATTTTTGAATTGTTCGTTCAATTTTACATAAATGTGAAGAGTTTCAACATTAATCTCCTTTAATTGTGTTTAGAAAAAAATATTTAGTATTTAGCACAACCATGAAAATGAGATATGGCAGTTATAACACAAAATTCAAGATGGTGGTGCCTGTACAGTAGTACTAAACTATAGCGGACCTGTATTTATTTATAATTAGAACTGGCAATTTAACTACTAAAATTAAACGGAATACAAGTTTTATTTGTAGCAGTAATTTATCTGTGTACTTGTATAATTTTTCAGCATTTGACATGACTGAAAATAATTTTGAAAGCCAGTTTTCAGACACGTCTGTAAACCTGTAAGTAGTGTAAGTACCGGGGGGTATGGGGTGTCAGGCATTGGTAGCACCTTTGGTAAGGATGACTCTCATGTCCTTTTCAGGACCCATCCCCCACTGGTCCAAGCCTGACACCCAGCTCACACCTGTGGCTCCTAGTAGCTGTCAGCATGCGACAGCGGCCACCCCCCGGGCAACAGCTGAGAGAGGCTGGCTAAACCAGGCGTGGGTAGCCAATTTGGTGTCAAATCAAGCGGTGAACTAGTGTATGTCTACCCAGCATGTGACGACAGAATTCGGCAGACTGCGCGGAAGAAATCATTCCTGATTCACAGGGCAAGAGGGCGTTTACCTGCAAAGTTTTGTGGAACGTAATGAGCACGGCAAGGCACATAGAGCGCCCTGGTCATCCACTGCACCTGTATTCGTCTCCAGTCATCTTGACTTGTCTTGCCACTGGACTCAGGCGAGAGAGTGAGGTCGACAAATTGCACAACTCTTCCTCACTTTAATCCAACTCATCGCGCAAGTCATTCTTCATTCAACATCATATATTACCTTCAAGCCCTGTGGCGATGGGCGAGCGATTTAATCCAACTCATCGCGCAAGTCATTCTTCATTCAACGTCATATATCACCATCAAGCCCTGTGGCGATGGGCGAGCGGCAGGCGTGGGTATGCTGGCAGCCGTAGCTGTAGACCTGCACACAGGCGGCTCAGGCCATATGGTCATCTTCTAATGACCGGAGCAGCAGTGGGATTCGACAGCCCCCTGAGCAGCCCTCTATAGGAACACACTGCTCACCTCCATAGCATGAGGAAGAGGCTAGAAAAGGTGCCCTAAACATTGTCTGCTCCATCACTACCTAACCAGTTAGCCGCGGTTGGTGGGTACCCTAAACTGCGGTCGACACGCAAACAAAGAAAAAACAGGTAAAGCTAAAAGAGCAAACCATATTCCCTTAACAATCGGAACTTGGAATGTACGCACCCTACTTGACAGAGACGGCGCGTCAGGTCCAGAGAGACGAACAGCACTGATTGGGAGAGAGTTGGGCAGGTACAACATCGACATTGCAGCCTTGAGCGAGACACGACTTGCAGAAGAAGGCCAAATCTGTGAAATAGGTGCTGGCTACACATTTTTCTAGAGTGGAAGGAAAAGCGAGGAAAGACGCCAATCCGGTGTGGGATTTGCCATTAAGTCAGCCCTGGTTGGCAAATTAGCTGGATTTCCAAAGGCTATAAACGACAGGCTCATGACCATTAAGTTGCCCCTGCTGAATGGAAGGAAGCATGCAACTATTGTGAGTGTCTACGCACCAACTATGACCAACGAAGATGATGTCAAGAACAAGTTCTATGAGGACCTGCACAATGTATTAACATTTGTTCCCAAAGGAGACAAACTTATATTCCTCATCCTCCTTATTATACTCCATGGACACCACCTCTTGGAGTGGCATTATTGGAAAGCACGGAGTCGGAAATTGTAACAGCAATGGACTCTGCCTCCTTCAGACATGTGCCGAACTCCTGATTACCAACACAATTTTCTGTCTCCCCATGAGAAATAGGACGTCGTGGATGCACCCTCGCTTGAAACACTGGCACCTCATTGACTATGTCATCGTCAGGAGGAGTGACAGACAAGACGTTCAGCTCGAAAATAAACATACACATAAAACCACCACAGCGTTCTCAAGGGGTGAAAATGCAAAACTAAAACTAAATGTTACCCGCCTAAACAACAAGAAAATGCAGCTGTCGTTTGAAAATATGCTGGAAGACCGCCTCAAGCCCAATGCTGCAGCTAAACATGATACAGAAACTGGAGAGCCCTAAAGGACATAATTTACAACACTGCTATGGAAATCCTGGGTCCAACCCCCCGAAAGCATAGACTGGTTTGATGAAAATTCCGAAGACATCAACCAATTGCTGGCCGAGAAACATCTTCTCCTCAAGGCACATTTGAATGGCCCGAAGTCAACATAAAAAAAAGATGCCTTCAAGAACATTCAGAGAGTAGTGCAGCAGAAACTTCATCACATGCGGGACTCCTGGCTGAGCAGCAAAGCTGATGAAATTCAAGGCTTTGCTGACAGACATGATATGAAAAACTTCTACGACTCACTGAAAGTGGTCTATGGTCCTCCATCACCAGGCATAGTTCCCCTCCTCAGTGAAGATGGGGGAACACTGATCACCGATAAGAAAGAAATCATTCTATGCTGGGCAGAGCATTTCAGCAACATCTTAAATGCAACTTCCTTCTTCGATGATGAAACCATCAACTGCCTTCCTCAAGTTCCCACCAATGAGACACTTGATGACCTGCCAACCATAGTGGAAGTAAACAAAGCCATCCAGCAACTCTCCAGCGGCAAGGCACCTGGTCCTGACTCCATCCCAGCAGAGATATACAAGGCAGATGGGCCGGTCCTAACAGAGCAGCTTCACCAAGTCTTTACAAACATATGGGTGAACGAGACCATGCCACAAGATTTCAAGGATGTGTCAATAGTCCACCTTTACAAACGTAAAGGAAACCGCCAATCCTGTGACAACCACCGAGGCATCTCCTTGCTTTCAATTGCAGGGAAGATACTTGCCAGAAGTCTTCGCAATCACCTCACGGCCCATCTCGATCAAGGTCTTCTTCCTGATAGTCAATGTGGCTTCAGAAAAGAACGAGGAACTGTTGACATGATTTTCGCTGCAAGGCAGCTGCAAGAGAAATGTCAGGAACAGAACTGCAAAATGTTCTCCACTTTCATTGACCTTACCAAGGCTTTTGATACAGTCAGCAGCAGAGAAGGACTGTGGAAGATTATGGCAAAATATGGCTGTCCACGAAAGTTAGTCCAAATAGTGCAGCTATTTCATGATGGTATGAAGGCAAGAGTGCAGGAAAATTGTGATCTGTGTGAGCCCTTCCTGTCACCAATGGATTGAAGCAAAGATGTGTCCTGGCACCAACACTGTTCAGCCTCATGTTTTCAGCTAAGTTGACGAATGCCTTCGAGAACAACAACATTGGAATAGACATCAACTACTGCATGCATGGGAAGTTATTCAATCTCAGAAGGCTGAAAGTTAAAACCAAAATTAACAGCGACACTGTCAGAGAGCTCCTGTTTGCTGATGATTGCACTCTATACGCCTACTCAGAGGCGGACATGCAACATAATGTTTCAGCTTTCTCACATGCCTGTGCCAACTTTGGGCTCAATATCAACTTGGAGAAGACTGTAGTTATGTACCAGCCAGCTCCAGGGAATAATCACACTGTGCCGAATATCAAAGTGAATGGTCATAGACTAAGTGTTGTGGACAAATTCACCTATCTTGGCAGCACTGTGTCACAAGCTGCAACAATTGATGACGAAGTGAATGCAAGATTCTCCAAGGCCAGTGAAGCCTTTGGTAGACTGTACAAGAATGTATGGGACAGAATTGGAATAAGCCTGCAAACAAAGCTAAAAGTCTACAAAGCAGTTGTATTATCCACACTGCTATATGCTTGTGAAACATGGACTGTTTATCAGTGACACGCTAGAAAATTAAACCACTTCCACACAGTCTGCCTTAGGAAGCTACTGAAGATTAAATGGCAAGACAAGATCCCAGACACAGAAGTCCTAGAAAGTGCGTCCATGCCCAGTATCCACACTTAACAAATGAAGAATCAGATTCGCTGGTCTTGTCAATTGACTCGCATGTCAAATCACAGGCTCCCTAAACGAATTTTTTATGGCGAGTTGCGTTGTGGTAAACGCTCCTAAGGCGGCCAGAGGAAACGGTTTAAAGACACTCTGAAAATCTCACTGAATGCTTTTGGAATTCATCATGACACCTGGGAGACCAGCCAGAGACCGAAATTTGTGGCGTGCATCATTACATACGCAAGGGTGCATTCACGTGTGAAGCAACCAGGACTACAAGAGCTGTGAAGAAAAGGCAGGACAGAAAAACCACTGCAGAAAATCCTCCTCCAGAAACGTCAAGCATTCTTTGTCCACATTGTCAAAGAACATTTTGAGCCAAAATAGGCCTTATCAGCCAACTTAGAACTCATGGCTCCACACTTTCAACCCCACTGGATGAAATGAATGGTCATCATCATTCTTGTTGGACAAACAACAGTGTAAGTACTGTAAGGAGTACTTTTTTTTTTTAACAGCGCAGCAGAACATAATTATTTAAATTAAAATACAATACAGTAAATATAAGTTATGTTTTTTTTTTAAAGTTAGTATTTCATTATTAATTGCTCACTTTTAGATACAGAACAGTTTAGTTTAGTTTTTAAACTAAAAATAGTGTAATTATAGAGCAGAAGTAGAAATAAATTATTAGCGAAAGTGACTGCTTAATTTATGCAGCAGTTACAAACTTATTTACTTACATTAATGCATGATATTTAATCCACAAAAGAAAGATGTTGCAATGCAGTGGTTACATTAAGGCAATGTGAGCACATTTTTATGAATTGTTCTTTCACTAACGACAAACATTTCACATGACATTTATCTATATCTATAAAAGGCGATGTATGTATGTATGTATGTATGTATGGATGTATGTGGGTCCGTTCTTTATGCGTTCACGAACGGTCCATCCGATTGAGATGAAATTTTCTACACGTCTTCTTCCCATTCCAGTGCAACCAACTGTCATAGTTTTTTTTAGTGTACTATCAGCTATTACCTTACTAAAATTGAATTTTGTAATTACATGACTGAACATAAGAAAATATAAAACAAGGGACATAACTTTTAGTAGCATTGTTATATCTTAAGTTAAGTCCCCTGGCTATAGATAGATAGATAGATAGATAGATAGATAGATAGATAGATAGACAGACAGACCCCCGCCAGGGCCTGGGCGAAGCCGGGCCGGGTCAGACAGACAGTCGGGAACGGGAACTTATATGACTACTTATATGAATTAAATTAGATGCTCCCCACCAGGGACTGGGTGAAGCCGGGCTGGGTCAGACAGACAGACAGATAGACAGACAGACAGATAGTCGGGAACGGAATCTTATATGACTACTTATATGAATTAAATGAGATGCTCCCCACCATTCATGGCGACACACATTTCAGAAATAGTGAACGACGTTAATGGCTGTCTTAGGACATCCTCGTCCGGTAGGGACAGCCATGAGCCACAGGTGACACCAGACCGTCATCCAGCTACTGATGGCAAAACTAAAACAATAACTAAACTAAATAAATTTAGAGTAGGAACATGGAATGTTAGGATATTACATGAGCTAGGAAAGTTAAATAATGTTCTAAGAGAAATGGAAAACATGAAAATGAATATACTAGGCATAAGTGAGATGAGATGGAAGGGATCTGGCAAAATTATAACCGACAAACACACAATAATTTATTCTGGAGGGGACACACATGAAAAAGGTGTAGGAATAATCTCATCTCATCATGTTCCTCTTGTACCTTGCGGTGTCGAGGTGAAGTATAAACTTCGTGAGAGTGCCCGGTTATGGGCTTCGTATATCGACATTCCCATGGATTCTGTTATTCCCTCAGTCCAACGTTTACGCGGTCGGCCTCTTCCTCTGTTTCCATCTGGTCTGTACATCATTGCTTGTTGTGGCATGCTGTTGACTGGTAGCCTACTTGCATGGCCAAACCATTTGACTTGCTGCTTTCTAATAAAATCTAGAGCAGCTTTAACCCCTACTTTAGTCCTGATTTCTTCATTTCTGATCTTATCTCTTCTTGATACGTTGAGTATTCTTCTCAGAAACCTCATTTCTGTTGTTGTGATTTTTCTTTTCTCTTTTTCTGTCATTGTCCAGGTTTGGCATTGGTAGCAGAGAGTTGGTAGGAAGATTGTGTTGTAAAGTGCTTTCTTAGTAGTTATTGATACATGTTTGTTCTTTAGTATTGGTGCCATTTGTCCAATGAGTTGATTTGCCTTATTGCACCTATTTTCGATCTCGTCTTCTGATCTGCCATTTGATGATATTATACTTCCTAGGTACTTGAAGCTCTTTACTTGTTTCAAGGGATGTTCGTTTAGGTGAATTGTTGCTGTTTGTTCTTCTTTAGTTATAGTCATTACCTCTGTTTTGCTTGTGCTAATTTTCATGTTATGTTCCCTACACATTTCGTTTAGACTATTCATGTGGTCTTGTAATTCAGCTTCTGATTTTGCTATTAGTGCTTGGTCGTCCGCAAACAGGAGTTCTCTAATGGTTAGATTTGCAGATGGTTCTTCTTCTGTGTTCTCGTCATGCGGTATTCTTGCTGTCTCTGCTTGGAATAATATAGATATCTCTGTAGGAATAATATTTGATGAAAATACAGCCAAATCTATGACTGGATACTGGTGCATTTCAGATAGAGTTATAATGATCAAAATCAAAGGCAAACCAATAGATATAAATATTATACAAGTATATGCACCAACAACAAACAGTAGTGATGAAGATATACAAAACTTTTACGATGAAGTTGAAATGGCAATAGCCAAAATTGGATCACAAGAAATAAAAATAATACTGGGGGATTTTAAAGCAAAAGTAGGAAAGGGAAAAATAGAGGATATAGTGGGGAATTATGGTTTAGGTACAAGAAATGAAAGAGGAGAGAAACTAATAGAATGGGCAAATATTAATGATATGATAATTGGAAACATTTGGTTTAAACACCATAAAAGACAACTATACACATGGAAAAGCCCTGATATGAAAATACGCAACCAAATTGACTACATACTTATTAATAACAGATTTAGAAATGCATTAATTAATGTAAAGACAATGCCTGGTGCTGACGGTAATAGTGATCATGTACCACTATGTGGACAAATAAAAGTAAGATTAAAGAGAGGGGGAAAAATGGTTAAGAACCTGAGACTTAATAAAGAGGTTCTGAAAGTAGATAAAGAAATTCAAGAACAATACAGAGTGACTGTGAAAAATAGGTACAATGCAATAGCTAAAATACAGAGTATAGATGAACAATGGGAAATGTTAAGGGACTCCATTCATCAAACTAGCAAAGAAATATTACCGGAGAGAAGCCAAAAAGCTAAGAAAAAATGGATGAATGAAGAAATCTTAAGGCTGATGGACAAAAGGAAACAGAATAAAAATGACAAACAAGAGTATGCTAAGATAAATAAAGAAATAAGAGATAAATGTGTGATGGCAAAAGAAAGTTGGTTAAACGAGCAATGCAGAAAAATTGAATTAAATTCCATTAGAGATCAAAAAAGTATGCACAGACAAATCAGCAAGCTCACAGGAAGAAAAATAAGAATAAATACAGGGTGTTTGAAATCAAAAACAGGACAGATTTTATTGGAGGAACGTGCTATAATGAAGAGGTGTAATTAGTATATAAGAGAATTATATAATGGAGAAAGGGAAGAATTAACAGAAGAAAGTAACTTAGAAGGCCCACCTATTCTAAAAGAAGAAGTCGCTGACGCTATGAAACATATGAAGAAAGGAAAAACTAGGGCCCTAGGAATAGACACTTTGTTTATACACAGGGCCCTATGAATAGACACTCTGTTTATACATAGGGCCCTATGAATCGATACTTTATACTTAGTTGAAGTATGGCTGTTTAAATGTCAGGCAAGTTTAAGAATTGTTAACTTGCGTTTCTGTACACTTACTGTTTACAGGCATCCATCTTTGTTTACGTTACCGACCTACTATTTCCTACTATTTATGTCCTGATAATTCTGGTCCAAGCTGACAGTAATATGCGTCACCTCAGAGAGACATGATTAGGGTCGTTAGGCAATACAAACACCAGGCTTTCGACTGACTGGCCTCATGAATTAACAAATAAACAAGGAAATGCTACGCATATAAAGTGCAGGAAAACCTGGTATATGTGAAGCGGGTTGAAAAGAGAGAAGAGAGAGATAGATAATGAAGATAGTGTGCGAGACAGAGATATGAGAAAGATGTGTTGAAAGACATAAAAAAGTGATAAAGACAAGAAGAGAGAGAGAGGGGGAGGGAGATAGAGAAGAAGAGAGAGAGAGAGAGATGTCTGTATGCCTCTCTATATGTCCGCCTGTCTGTATGCCTCCGAAGCAACGGAGTACGTGCTTTGTGCTCGATACTTTTGACAACAGCCAGCGGGGAGAGAATGAAGCGGAGGAGAAGAGGTAGGGGAGAGGGGGGAAGGAAAAGGAAGAAGAGGGCTGGAGCCAGAAGGGGTAGAAGGAAAACGGATCGTTTGGGACTCAAAAATGTGTGGGTTGGGTATTGGAATTGCCGTAGTGCAAAGCAACGAGGACCAATACTGGAGAAACTGGTACTAACTAAATTACACTCACTTTAAACAACACAATTCTAAATACCCAAAGAGATGAAGGATTGACTTTCACCCAATGAATTGCTGAAAAATTTAAAAAAACATTGTCCGGCAAGGAAACGAACGATTGACATTTGACTTTCATCCAATTAATTGCTGAACAATTAATAAAAAAAAAATGTCCGGCAAGGAAACGAACCTCGAGCTCCCGCCCATCAGGCGGGGACACTATCAACTATGCCACTGATGACACGTTTTCCAATCAACGAAAATGTATAATATAGCCGCAAACTTACGTTAAATCATGTGACCAGCCGTGCCCTGTGAATAGACACTTTGTTTATACACAAGGCCCTGTGAATAGACACTTTCATATATTTATGCTTCATAGATTATACTAAGGCATTTGATAAAGTAAAACATGATGAGCTGATTAAAATGTTGGAAGATATCAACATTGATGGGAAAGATTTAAGAATAAAGGATATATACTGGAACCAAGTAGCAGCAATTAAAATGGGAAATAAAGAGGGTTAGTTACGAACAGATAAAGCTAGGAGTACGACAGGGGTGTGTCTTGTCACCCGATCTCTTCTCCCTGTATAGCGAAGTAATAATGAGAGAGATCAAAGAGAAGCCAGGAATACTAATCGGAGGATATAATATAAACAATATACGCTATGCAGATGACACAGTATTGGTAGCGGATAATGCAACAGACCTACAACAATTGTTGGACAGTGTAGTAACAGAGAGTGCACAGAAAGGACTGTCCTTGAATATCAAGAAAACAGTAACAATGGTGATATCAAAGAAAATGGGGACACCAAAATGTGACATAGAAATAGAAGGGGAAATTCTCAACCAAGTGGATAATTTTAAATACCTAGGGGCACTTATAACATCAGATGGAAGATGTACAAAAGAGATTAAGAGCAGAATAGGGCAGGCAAAGACAGCATTTCAGAAAATGAAGAGTATCTTATGCAATAAGTCGCTATCAATGAATGTAAGAAAGAGAGTACTAAAATGCTATATAGAACCAGTTTTGCTGTATGGCAGCGAATTTTGGAATGTAAATGAACAAATTAGGAAGAACTTAGAAGCAACAGAGATGTGGTTTTTAAGACGAATGTTGCGAATTCCTTGGACTGCCAGAGTAACTAACAACGATTGCCTGAAAGAGGCTAATGAAACTAGAACACTATATACAGCAATAAGAAAGAGACAAACATCTTTCTTTGGTCATGTGATGAGAAGAGAGGCATTAGAGAACATCGTGACAACTGGAAAGATCGAGGGGAAGAGAGGCAGAGGTAGACCAAGAGAAATGATGCTGGACGGACTGAGACGGTGGCATGGAGGAATAACATCAGCAGAGTTGATCCAGAACACCAAAGACCGAGATCTGTGGAGAGCCATGAACGCCTACGCCAGCCGGCACGGCACTTGATGATGATGCTCCCCACCAGGAGCTGGGCAAAGCCGGGCCAGACAGACAGACAGACAAGCAGACAGACAGACAGATCCCCACCAGGGCCCGGGTCAGCTAGTTTAATATAAAAGGGCAGCTATTTATAACTTAATTAGGTCACAACACATCCTATCAAAATGTCTTTAAAGTCAAGTGCATTTTTGTCGGAGACTCTGAGATTCTCGTGCTTTGTGCGATGCTTTCGGCAGGCTGCCCTGCGGAAAGAGACTGAGCCATATGGGATAAAACCTGGTGCAATGAAGTTGGACATCTCGATCCTGTTGACATTCTATTGAAAGAGGAATGAGACTTTTACTTTCCTGTTACCAAAATGCACAATAAAGTATACATCTTGTCAGGTTTGTTAGCGATGTGACAGACTTTTAATGAATAATTAAACAATTGGTGGCCATTTTTAATTGTTAATTAGGTTATGGCACATCCTATTGAAAAATAGATAATGCGTCAAGATAGGCCTTGCCACCCCAGACGCAATGACATAAGGTACTACGTTGTCCGTTTAAAAATGAACAAGCCACAGTAATAGAAGGCAGAATGTCTCAGCTTCCAATTTATTGAGCCGCGATAAAATCTTCCCCATATCTTAGGACCTCTTTACACTTCCTGGTTGTAGTTTACGACACAAAAATATTCATAACTCTGCTTAGAATTAACCTACGCTCTTCGTTGAGATACCGTTGGATTCGTCTCGTAAAGCTGTATCCAACTGTGATGATTTCATAAGTAAAAACCATATTTTAAAATATTCTCTATATATGCTAATAATAATTATTTACTACGCAAACTCAAACAACAGCGTCCTGTCACTGTGAGTGTGACACTTTCAAGTTTTGGTAACCTGGGGCTCGCTTCCGAAGCAGCTTCGGTATAGAATGTTTAATTATATTAATTACTTTATTTTCAACTTACGTCTCTCGCCTAAGACATAGGCTGTTCACCGATCATCATCTGAAAAGGCTTCCCACAATCCGACAAGCCAAGACAAGGTAGAAGAACTTCTCACATTTCTCGTTTTCACGAACTTGTCTGGTTAGCCAACGAGATTAAGATTTACCCAATTTCACCGGAATTTTATTTGCGGATTTGTTCGGCCACTATTTTTTTTGTATCTCCGATCGGAGGAGATTTCGTGTACACATGACGTTAAATTCCCCAATTATTTCAAGATCTGAGAATAGCAAATGCAATGCCAATGATTGCATGTTTGCATTCAACACCCATTATAGTATTTGTGTGTAATTTTTGATCACTCTATACCAGTGGTTCTCAACCTTTTTTTGGCCGATGTACCCCTCCACCATATGTTCAGAATGTCACCCCTTTCGTATTTCCTCCCTATAAATCCCCTCCCCCGCCCCTACACAGTATACATAAAGATGGAAGCTAAATTTAATAACACATACTAGAACATAACGTGATTTGCGAGTCTACTTACGTTATAAACCGAATTTCAGAAGGGCGAGAAGTACAAACCGCAAAGCATGGAGGGAAAAACAATATCAAGAAATCGGTTCTTGTATTAACGCGATCTTGAAATAATCTTAACCCCCCCCCCCTTTCCTGGAAATCCCAAATTCCCCCCCCCCCCCGGGTGATTTCCTCACCTGTTGAGAACCACTGCTCTATACGGACCACATCGTTGATAATTTTGCAATTTTCCAACGGGACTTCTGTGGTCAATAGGGATCTACGCTGCCGGCCTCTCGCTGACAGGGCGCGCGAGGAGACAGCGCGCGTGGTCTGACGTCATCACAGCATGGCGTGGGGTGTATATATGATTACTTGCATCAGAAGGAGATGGTCAATATTCTTTAGGTATGTAATGAGAAGTGGTTCGAATCGCATCGGTAACTTACAGGGTATGTGAGCCGGCCGCTCAGAAAGCAATGGCAAACTACTGAGCGTAATCTTGCCAAGAAATCAACATACAGCTGAAAGATGCAGGTGTTGACAGCGATGTCCTGTAAAGGATATGCAAAAAAAAAAATGTAATGAGAAGGAGAAAGATGGAATACGTCCTGACAAAGAAAATGCCAGAGGTGAAGAGAGTCAGGGGGAGGCCGAGAGAGAACATACTGGATAGTTTGACATCATGGCATGGAGGAACATCAGTACCCTGACATATTGCGCTGCATCTCAGCCGGTGCATGCTGCACAATTTACATTGCAGGACGTCGCCCTCAACACCGGCATTTTTTGGCTGTTGTGATCTCTTGGCAAGTTTACGTTCAGTTCTTCTTCTTCTTTCGTTCGCTTGAAATATGTCTATATCTGCAATGTCGTCTCTTGCATGAATTGAACTGTTTTTTTTCAGTTCATACAGTGGTCCATAGAGTTTATCTTCCACTGTCGTCTCTCTAGGCCAGAAGGTTTGCCTAGATATGTTATATTTTGGGCAGTCTTGGAGTATGTGCTCTGCTGTCTGCGACGCCAATCCACATGTGCACATGGCTGTTTCACCAATCTTGAATTTTGTATACATGTGGTTGCGTAATCTATTATGTCCTGTTCTGAGGCGCAGAATAATGACTTGTTCTGGTCTGTCCATAATGTGGTAGTCATCTTGAGCAGGTTTTGGGGGCTTTCTGACTGATTTGATCATTATTTTCTTTTGGTGGTATGTAACGGGCACATCAGGCTGTTCCTCTTTGGCTCCTTCCTTAGCCAATTGATCAGCTCTGTCGTTTCCGGGTACTCCACAGTGGGGTGGTATCCATTGTATGGTGACTTTATGCTGACTGCTAAGTTCAGAAAGTAGTGTCCTTAGTACTGGCAATTTCCCAGACAGGAGCGCCTCGAGTACTGATTTTGCATCTGTTAGTAGCACCACAGGTTGTGTACCATTGCTGTTATTTAGTAATTTCTCTGTTGCTATCTTGATTGCCTCAATTTCGGCATCATAGTTATGGCAGTACTTTCCTGTCGGTACTCTGGCTGTGTCCCTAGTATTATTTGGGTATTCTATGTACACTCCCGCTCCTCCATTTCGAACAGCATTTTGTGCTGACCCATCTGTGTAGACTCGGATCCAGAGGTCCTGTGGGTATTCTTCATCAAGGAAGCTGAGAGTGGCTGTTCTGCGCTGCACACTGTTCTGTTCTTCCTTGTCAAATATTCCTCTCACTTTTGTCTGGATTTGTAACGATAGTCTATGCTCATCTTTCCATGGAGTTCGCTCTGGAATAGTTGTTAGGGGGATACCAACTGTGGGCAGATCAGTGGTTTCTCTGCAGAGTCGTTTGGCCTGGTGGATAAAACTACTTCTTTTCAACCGCCCCATAGCTAGGTTTTCAAATCTGTTCTTCATAGGGTGGCCTGGCAAGCTGAGGAACTTTTCTGCTTGTATTAGCGTTTTCGTATCTCTGCGCTCACTCAGTGCCTGTGTCCTCCCCATCTTCTCCATTTCCACTATAGGGGTTGATCTCATCCCTCCCGTGGTGACTCTAAGTGCTTGATTTTGCACCTTGTCCAGCTCTTGTAGTGTGGTATTTGATGCTGAACACCACGCAGTTGACCCATATTCCAGGTGTGGTCGTATGCTCTGTTGGTAAACTTTGCTAAGTATTTTCGTACTGACTCCCCATGTGGTTCCACTTAGCTTTCTCAGGATGGCTATTTTCCTTCTGGCTTTTGCTACTGCTTTGTTGATGTGCTTTCTCCATGTCAGCTTGCCATCAAATGTTACTCCAAGGTATGTTGGTTCTTTATCTTCTCTTAGGGGTGTTCCATTTATCTGGATGATCCCTGCCTTTTGTTTTGGAGAGAGGGTAAATAGGGTGGTGCTGCACTTGTCAGTGTTTATGCTGACACACCATCTATTTGCCCATGCAGCAAATGTATCTACAGCTCTTTGTAGCAATCTGGTGGCCACTGATGCATATTCATTTGTGCTCCATAGAACCAGGTCATCGGCGTACATTGCCGCTTTAATTCCACGCGGTAGGTGAGCAACAAGATCATTGATGAAGATTAGAAAAAGTGTGGGGGACACCGTGACGCAGTAGTACTTTCTTGCTCTTGAGTCCGTCTATCTGTACTCGGGCTCTTCTGTTGTGCAAGTATGCTTTCACCCATTTGTACATTCTTCCATTGACTTTGCTTTACGTTCAGTAGTTTGTCATTGATTTCTGAACGACCGGCACCAATAACATAAACTAACTTATATAAAACAAAAAAGAAGAAATCCTTTATACGCAACACACATGCAGGCAATATGCACCTGTTGAGTACACATCTAACAAACATATGTAGAAGTTTATACAACAACAGTGAATGCATAGTGAGAGCAACTGGAGGATACTCAGAACCCTTCACCATAAGATCTGGAGTACGACAAGGTTGTGTCCTGTCCCCTCTCTTGTTCATAACATATATAGACAACATATGTAAAGAAACCAGCCAAGCAGAGACAGCAAGAATACCGCAAGACGAGAACACAGAAGAAGAACCATCTGCAAATCTAACCATTAGAGAACTCCTGTTTGCGGACGACCAAGCACTAATAGCAAAATCAGAAGCTGAATTACAAGACCACATGAATAGTCTAAACGAAATGTGTAGGGAACATAACATGAAAATTAGCACAAGCAAAACAGAGGTAATGACTATAACTAAAGAAGAACAAACAGCAACAATTCACCTAAACGAACATCCCTTGAAACAAGTAAAGAGCTTCAAGTACCTAGGAAGTATAATATCATCAAATGGCAGATCAGAAGACGAGATCGAAAATAGGTGCAATAAGGCAAATCAACTCATTGGACAAATGGCACCAATACTAAAGAACAAACATGTATCAATAACTACTAAGAAAGCACTTTACAACACAATCTTCCTACCAACTCTGTGCTACCAATGCCAAACTTGGACAATGACAGAAAAAGAGAAAAGAAAAATCACAACAACAGAAATGAGGTTCCTGAGAAGAATACTCAACGTATCAAGAAGAGATAAGATCAGAAATGAAGAAATCAGGACTAAAGTAGGGGTTAAAGCTGCTCTAGATTTTATTAGAAAGCAGCAAGTCAAATGGTTTGGCCATGCAAGTAGGTTACCAGTCAACAGCATGCCACAACAAGCAATGATGTACAGACCAGATGGAAACAGAGGAAGAGGCCGACCACGTAAACGTTGGACGGAGGGAATAACAGAATCCATGGGAATGTCGATATACGAAGCCCATAACCGGGCACTCTCACGAAGTTTATACTTCACCTCGACACCGCAAGGTACAAGAGGAACATGATGAGATGAGATGAGATGATCTGCAGCAAAATATGCCAGGCAATAAATTGTGCAATCTGTTGTGTGTATCTTTCTTATTCAAATTCACTAAGGAAAAATATTGGTATTAACAATTGAAATAAGGGATCCCAGAATCGTTTGATCAGCATGTCAATCTATGCAAGATGTATAGATGTGTTTGATGTTCAATTTGGGACGCAGAGGTGTTTCCAAGGCACCAGGGCCGGGTTACATACTGGCCAAGACCTATTGACGCGTCCTCGTCGAGCGTCCTGGGCAACAGGTCCCTTCGGGGTCCTGGCTGAAGTCAATAGGATCGCTGATTCCTCCGAAGTCGGAGAGTGTCTGCCTGTACGGCGAGGAACCACCAGTCTGCACACCAATAAGCCAGACATGGGACAACGGATACTCATGCAAACCTCAGGTCCTGTATGACATCACACTGATGTTGGACAACAGGATGTCTTCATCCGACATATAGGACTTCGCGTTGGAGCTCAAGCCAACGAACACAAGCAAGCAAGCAAGCATGTTCAATTTGATTATGAACTTTGGAACTCCAAAAGCTCTTTTTTATTTTTGTTGTTGTTGTAATAATCAAGAAGATAATTTAAAATAAAAATAGCAATTCTCTGAAGAACAGAAAGAAAACAGTCGCTTCATGAAACGAACATACTCACAAGTATTGACTGGCGCTCACAGAGGTAGAAGAAAGAAGTCAAGTTGGGACTAGCTGACACACTAAGTTCTTCAGGTCACGCACTGAGGCCTCAGGTGTTCCGCAACAATTGATAGTTTTTTTGTTTTTTTTATGTTGCATGTCCCTTACAGGAGGTTGCAGTCATCACCAGCATTTTTCAGCTGCTGTTGATGTACTAAGCAAATTTTTACTTTAAGTAATTTGCCATTGCTGTCTGAACGACCGCGAACCGCTGCCGATTCTCGCAGCTGCTGTTTTCCCCACGTGGATATACGGGATTACGAACAATGTCGTTAAACCCTTGGCCAGGGAGACCGGTAATTGATAGTTATGCTTATCTATATGACACTTTAGATAGCTGCTGGTTATGGTTATAAGTCAGCGACGGTTTGCAGAGAATCTCTCAATGGAAACAATGGCTACGGTAATCAGATCATTATGGTCACTGCCAGGAAGGAAGAATGGTAGATTTCCCTCCTTATTGATTCCCGGGCAAAGGGGGCTCGTTAGCCTTGGTTGGTATCCCCTCTAAGAGAGGAAACTCTCAATTTCAAACCTCTGCTGGTTTGCGGGTAGGCCTATGCCCAGAGGGAAAGGCTTCGGGGGTAAACCATGAAGACAATCCGGATATAGAGTCCCTAAGGCAAGTTCCATGTTGTAAACAACATAGTTCTAGCACCTCCTGCGATGGCACCGATGCCAAGTTGCATTGGCTACTGCCTTTTCCTTGGTCAACATCGGCGACGTGGAGAGGGGGAACTTGCTACTGGGCAACAGCTGGTTCTCCGCGTTACATCGCCCAGGCTTGTGCCCTGGAGAGGTTACTTCAGCACCGCATAACAATGGTGACACAACACAGGAAGCAGCAGTTACCGTTTATAAGTCGTAATGCTCGATTGACGTAGAGAGCAAGGCGCCAGGGTGTGACATGAGATTGAGACAGAGGACCTAGTTAGTAGTGTTCTCTGGAAATATATCTTGAATAATAAATATACAAGAAAAAGGATATGATTTTGCACGTTTTCGTCTAGAGGTCTCTTAAATGAGATAATCATTCCCGCAATAGCCTTTTTGGAGAACCATTTTTCTTTGGCTCAACCCCCACTGTGAGACTACCATGTATCTACACAGAAATTTATAAATAGAAGAAAAATAGTTCACTCAAGGCCAGAGAAGATCTGAACTATTAGCGCCTGTACAACTGAGGATCCCTCTCACTCAACATAGTGTTGTCAGTGTGCTGTTTGTCCGTCACATAGATCTTCCCTTATTTATTTTGTTTGTGTCACCTATATCAGTTTGTCCAATTTTTCTAGGATTGTAGGATTCAATTCTTGTAGACAAACTCAACAATAACTTTACATAACATCTGTTGAACAAGACATCTACATGACAGGTTCTTGACAAAAGTGGAACACACATTCACAAGGAAATGTTTACACCAACCATTGTACAAGACATACATCATTAGATACTTGACAACATCTATACAGGACTTTTCACAATATTTGTAACCAACCACAGTAACTTAAGACAGTCACCAGAGACAATACTTGACAGCAACTGTACAAGACATTCTCCTGAGACATGCACTTAAAACACTGGTTCCTTAAATACACTTTATTGAGCTGATGGTGGGTCGAGTGATGACCATTGGTTCATCTCCTGGCATGTCAACACTTCAATAATTACATTGAAAATGTATAAAATATGCCACACATGCATGTTGATAAACAAGATACAACACTTCTTATTTACTCCACCAGCCATCAATAACTCTCCTCCTCTCTCTCTAACTACAACACTGATTCTCGGTAATCATCATCAGTCTCTGTCTCTGGGAAATTTTCATGAAAATCCTACTTATGGGAAACTTAAGGAAGGAACCACTGTTCTGGATCAGTTTGTACCCTGTTATCCTCAGCAATTGAGGTTGGAAAAGGTCCAGGTAGCAGATTTCCTGTAATAAGTCCCATGGCAGATCATTTCCTCTTGAGAACAGAATTGGCGGTGATGACAAGATACCGAATCCCCCTGTTGACCAGACTGTCTGTGAAAACTGTCACTGGGGACTTCACATATCTAACCCACTTCACTTCCTCTTCAAGTCTTCAGTCAGAAACACTGTGTGAGCACCAGGCTGGAGATTAACTAAGACAAGTCCTAGACAAACCATCCATTTCCCCAGTCATTTCACCAGTATTTCCGAATGGGGGTTAACAACCCGAGACTTGTTGTTTTGTTCTCAGATGATTCTGATAATTATGATCACTGTCAGGATC
Source organism: Cepaea nemoralis (assembly GCA_014155875.1). NCBI lineage: Eukaryota > Metazoa > Mollusca > Gastropoda > Stylommatophora > Helicidae > Cepaea > Cepaea nemoralis. The sequence goes on from JACEFZ010016747.1 coordinate 22,939, forward strand.
ACTATAAGTCACTATACCTCTAATCATTGAAGTCTTCAGAACTATTCCTCTCCCTTTGACATTCAGCGGTTGGAGCTGAGATTAAATCCTCCAAGACATTCCTGTATTTTGGAATTCTAGGAAAATGAATAAGTATTCCATTTGGGGCACAGGTTTCTTCTTCTTCTTCTTCGTTCATCCGGAGTTTTTTTTCGGACGTGATTGCGTTGTGCCTGTTTACAGCAGAGCTGCGTTCTTGCGCCGTTAGGCCGACACATCCGACTTCTGCGGGCATTTGTTGACCGGGTTAACCTTCCCGGGGGTTTCTTAGGACGTTTGACTCTCACTGTTGTGGTGTTATCTCCCATCCCAGCTGGCCCATATAGAACAGCCAAAGGCATCCTGGTCGGCCCTCAAGGGAAGGCAGGGGCAGACCATGGGCATTCCCCGCCATCCAAGGAGGCTTCCATAATTGCAGAGCCAACACACAGCGCTCTGGTACTGGGCTCACCCAAGGAATCGTCACGTCCTGCACATGGCTACTTAGCCTCACTTCCGTATATTGGGCCTTCCGTTCACCACAGGCTGTTCTTTTAGAAGCCAGAAGAATGCTGTTTGCAGATGACATCCACACAGTGAGCTTTCGATTCGGACTTTCCACGTAATGGATTTGCTATCCAAGCAATATTCCATTTTGTGCCACTAGGACACTTTTTCCACCTTTTATGAAGCCCACACCGTGAGCTTTCGATTCGGACTTTCCACGTAATGGATTTGCTATCCAAGCAATATTCCATTTCATGCCTCTGGGAGGCTTGTGTAACCGACATGCCTGTGGTATGAAGTGTGGCAGTCTAAATACTTCTTCATGTACATTTAAATGTCAACCTGAATACAGTTAAAGTAAGCTGCAGTCGACTTGAGCTTGTTGATATCTCCATAGAGCTTGTCCTCGAATGAAGCAGGTGTGGGCCAAAATATCTTTCTCTGTTCTGCATATATTGGGCACTCTTGCAGCAAATGTTTAGCTGTCATTTTACCAGTTCCACAATTACATTCATCTGTATCTCCTATCTTAAGTTTGTTGAACAAGTGGCATTTCAGCCTGTTATGTCCTGTGCGGAGTCTGAAGATTGCTACTTGTTCTCTTCGGTCGAGTTTGTAATATGCATCATCCTTCTGGTGGCCTGGATGCTCTGATTCCCATTTGGTTCTATAAATGCTTTTTATCAACCTCTTTGCCTCATTATAGGTTATGTCTATGTCAGGCTGTGGTAGTCGTCCGCCCTCTTTTGCCAGTCTGTCAGCCTCTTCATTTCCAGGTATACTGCAATGTGATGGGATCCACTGTATTATAACTTTTTTGGATTTCTGGCATAGACCATGGAGTGCTGCTCTTAGGTCAGCTAGTTCTGTGCTGTTTTTGTTCTTCAGTATTGAGACAGCTGACTTTGCATCTGTGAAGATAGCTATTTGCGTCTCTTTATTTTCCTCCATCAAGAGCATTTCTGCTGCAGTTTTCAGAGCCTCTACCTCCGCTTTGAAGTTACTTGAAAACTTTCCAGTTGCCACTGAATGTGTTTTTTTCACTCCATTTTTTAAATTTAGGAGAATTCCTCCTCCTCCATTCTCTACTGAATTTTTGGCTGATCCATCTGTATATGCATGGGTCCAATTGCTGCTTGGGTAATGTTCTTTTATGTAGTTTAGGGTTATTTCTCTTCTTTCGGTTTCATGCTGAGTATTCTTTTTCTCAATACCAGGAATGTTTTCTATCATCTCAGGCAGTTGCTGCTGTCTCCAAGCTGGGAACTTGTCTGCATTGTAAATGGGTTTGACTGTTGATATGTTAAGTATGGGATCTGCCCTAATCTTTCGTTTTGCAGTTTCTACAAAGTTGCTACGCTTCAGTCTTCCCTTTCCAAAACCACTAAACCTTTTATACATAGGGTGGTCTGTCAATCTTCTAAATTTTTCAGCTTGTTGCTGGGCTCTGCTATCTCTTCTATCCTGCATTGGTTGTAAACAAGTGATCTTTTCTAATTCATTAATAGGCGTTGTCTTCAGGCTTCCAGTTATGATTCGCATTCCTTGATTTTGGACTCTACTTATTTTGTTAAAGTTTGACTTAGCTGCTGTTGCCCAAGCTGCAATGCCATATTCCAGTACTGGCCTCACCCGTCCAGTATATAACTTCTTGAGAACTTTCTCATCTGCTCCCCACGTTGTACCAGCAAGCTTTTTCATGATTGCCATTCTTTGCCTTGCTCTTGTTCGATTTTTCTCAACCTGTGTCTTCCATGTCAGGCGACGATCAAAGGTGACTCCTAGATAGTTTGGATTTTCTTCATGGCGCAATATTTTTCCATTCAATACCAGCTTAGGTTGCTGAGTTTTAGTTGAGAGGGAGAACACTGTGCATGTTGTTTTCTCCTCACTTATCTTCACTAGCCATGATTTTGACCAGTCCTCTAGCGCTAATAGGGCTTGCTGTATTCTGCTGTTAGCTGTACTAATATATTCTTCAGATGTCCATATGGCTAGGTCATCTGCAAAGGATGATGTGTGTACTCTGGCTGGAAAATTTTCCGTGATGTCGTTTATATATGCTAGGAATAATGTTGGTGAAAGAACTCCTCCTTGGGGGACACCTTGCTCCAATAGCATCATTTTGCTGGTTTGTCCTTGTACTTTTGTCCTGGCAGTTCTGTTCTCAAGGTAGTGGCTGATCCATTTGTACATTTTCCCACAAACATGCATTTTTTGCAGTTTTACTTTCAGTCCTTCCTTCCATACTTTATCAAATGCTTTTTCTAAATCTATCCAGACCGCTAGTGTGTGCTTTTTCTCTTGGAAGGCATCCTCTATTTCCTGAGCTATATAGGTTATTTGATCTTCAGTGGATCTGTACTTTCTGAATCCTGCTTGGTGAGGTGTTAAGAGTTGGTTTTCTTCCAGATGCCATGTTAGCCTGCCATTGATAATGCGTTCCATTAATTTTCCTACACAGCTAAGAAGACTGATAGGTCGATAGCCATTTGGTTCTTCCAGGTCTTTTCCTTTCTTTGGGACTGGTATTAGTATAGCTTCCTTCCATGCCTGTGGGACTATTCCCCTCTTCCAGCTGTAATTTAGGACTGCTAGTAGTTTCTTTTTTGCCTTAGTGCCTAGTCCTATTAGCATTTCATTTGTGATTCCATCCTTTCCTGGTGATGTCTTCTTTTTTAGGGTATTCATTGCCTGTTCCATTTCTTCCATTGTTAGATTTGCCATCATATATTCTGCTGCTGTCTCTGTATATCTATGATGTATCTGTTTATCTTTGATTGCTTTCTTCTGTTCGGCTGTAATATCAATGTGGTTTGCACTGGCATAGTGTTCCATTAGTGCATTTGCAGCCTTTTTTTCCTGTAAGCAAGGCATTTCCTTGTTTAATTGTTATTTGTTTGTTTCTAGGTCCTTCATTGTTCATGGCTTTCACTAGTTTCCATAGTTTGTTTCCATCCCTGTCAAAATTCAGGTTTTCTGTTTTATTCCTCCAACAATCTCTTGTTGTTTGATTTACTGTTCTTTTATATTTTGCTGAGATGGCTTTGAGAGAGATGTTCGCTTCAGTTGTTTGTTCTCTCTCTGCGGTCTTCCTAGCATCTTCAACTTTGTCCTCCAAAATTTGTAGTTCTTCAGTCCAGTATGGTTTGTAATTTTTCCTCGCTCCTCTTGGAATAGACTCAGTGGCCGCCTGTATTATTGCTCTGTTTAGACTTTCCAATATTTGCTTCATGTTGCCAGTATCGTGTATTTATGTTTTCACAATATTTGTCTGTTAGTATGGCAAATCTGTCCCAATCTGCTCGTTTGTAATTCCAACGGGGCAAAGGCTTTTGCTCCTGTGGAACATACTCCATATTTATTACAAGCTTGATTGGTCTGTGGTCACTACCTGCTAATTGGTCAAGCACATGGCGATCGATTTTGTGGAGGATGTCTCCTGTGCAGAAAGCTAAGTCTGGAGTAGAAGTGGTCATCCATCTTCTGGAGTAGAAGCTCGGTGTGTCATCCGCTTTGTTGAGTAGATGGAGATTTGAGTCTATTTCCCAGTCCTCCACTTCATCTCCTCTTTTGTCAGTATCTGGGTATCCCCATCTTTCTGAACGGCTATTAAAGTCTCCGACAACAATGCAATTAGTGTCAGTTATTTCCATGTTTGAGAGTGTAAGATCCTTATCTGCCGGGCTATACAGATTGTAAATTCTTATTTTCACGTCCTTTATCATTATATGATAAAGGACGTGAAAATAAGAATTTACAATCTGTATAGCCCGGCAGATAAGGATCTTACACTCTCAAACATGGAAATAACTGACACTAATTGCATTGTTGTCGGAGACTTTAATAGCCGTTCAGAAAGATGGGGATACCCAGATACTGACAAAAGAGGAGATGAAGTGGAGGACTGGGAAATAGACTCAAATCTCCATCTACTCAACAAAGCGGATGACACACCGAGCTTCTACTCCAGAAGATGGATGACCACTTCTACTCCAGACTTAGCTTTCTGCACAGGAGACATCCTCCACAAAATCGATCGCCATGTGCTTGACCAATTAGCAGGTAGTGACCACAGACCAATCAAGCTTGTAATAAATATGGAGTATGTTCCACAGGAGCAAAAGCCTTTGCCCCGCTTGGAATTACAAACGAGCAGATTGGGACAGATTTGCCATACTAACAGACAAATATTGTGAAAACATAAATACACGATACTGGCAACATGAAGCAAATATTGGAAAGTCTAAACAGAGCAATAATACAGGCGGCCACTGAGTCTATTCCAAGAGGAGCGAGGAAAAATTACAAACCATACTGGACTGAAGAACTACAAATTTTGGAGGACAAAGTTGAAGATGCTAGGAAGACCGCAGAGAGAGAACAAACAACTGAAGCGAACATCTCTCTCAAAGCCATCTCAGCAAAATATAAAAGAACAGTAAATCAAACAACAAGAGATTGTTGGAGGGAATAAAACAGAAAACCTGAATTTTGACAGGGATGGAAACAAACTATGGAAACTAGTGAAAGCCATGAACAATGAAGGACCTAGAAACAAACAAATAACAATTAAACAAGGAAATGCCTTGCTTACAGGAAAAAAAGGCTGCAAATGCACTAATGGAACACTATGCCAGTGCAAACCACATTGATATTACAGCCGAACAGAAGAAAGCAATCAAAGATAAACAGATACATCATAGATATACAGAGACAGCAGCAGAATATATGATGGCAAATCTAACAATGGAAGAAATGGAACAGGCAATGAATACCCTAAAAAAGAAGACACCACCAGGAAAGGATGGAATCACAAATGAAATGCTAATAGGACTAGGCACTAAGGCAAAAAAGAAACTACTAGCAGTCCTAAATTACAGCTGGAAGAGGGGAATAGTCCCACAGGCATGGAAGGAAGCTATACTAATACCAGTCCCAAAGAAAGGAAAAGACCTGGAAGAACCAAATGGCTATCGACCTATCAGTCTTCTTAGCTGTGTAGGAAAATTAATGGAACGCATTATCAATGGCAGGCTAACATGGCATCTGGAGGAAAACCAACTCTTAACACCTCACCAAGCAGGATTCAGAAAGTACAGATCCACTGAAGATCAAATAACCTATATAGCTCAGGAAATAGAGGATGCCTTCCAAGAGAAAAAGCACACACTAGCGGTCTGGATAGATTTAGAAAAAGCATTTGATAAAGTATGGAAGGAAGGACTGAAAGTAAAACTGCAAAAAATGCATGTTTGTGGGAAAATGTACAAATGGATCAGCCACTACCTTGAGAACAGAACTGCCAGGACAAAAGTACAAGGACAAACCAGCAAAATGATGCTATTGGAGCAAGGTGTCCCCCAAGGAGGAGTTCTTTCACCAACATTATTCCTAGCATATATAAACGACATCACGGAAAATTTTCCAGCCAGAGTACACACATCATCCTTTGCAGATGACCTAGCCATATGGACATCTGAAGAATATATTAGTACAGCTAACAGCAGAATACAGCAAGCCCTATTAGCGCTAGAGGACTGGTCAAAATCATGGCTAGTGAAGATAAGTGAGGAGAAAACAACATGCACAGTGTTCTCCCTCTCAACTAAAACTCAGCAACCTAAGCTGGTATTGAATGGAAAAATATTGCGCCATGAAGAAAATCCAAACTATCTAGGAGTCACCTTTTTTGATTGCCATTCTTTGCCTTGCTCTTGTTCGATTTTTCTCAACCTGTGTCTTCCATGTCAGGCGACGATCAAAGGTGACTCCTAGATAGTTTGGATTTTCTTCATGGCGCAATATTTTTCCATTCAATACCAGCTTAGGTTGCTGAGTTTTAGTTGAGAGGGAGAACACTGTGCATGTTGTTTTCTCCTCACTTATCTTCACTAGCCATGATTTTGACCAGTCCTCTAGCGCTAATAGGGCTTGCTGTATTCTGCTGTTAGCTGTACTAATATATTCTTCAGATGTCCATATGGCTAGGTCATCTGCAAAGGATGATGTGTGTACTCTGGCTGGAAAATTTTCCGTGATGTCGTTTATATATGCTAGGAATAATGTTGGTGAAAGAACTCCTCCTTGGGGGACACCTTGCTCCAACTAGCATCATTTTGCTGGTTTGTCCTTGTACTTTTGTCCTGGCAGTTCTGTTCTCAAGGTAGTGGCTGATCCATTTGTACATTTTCCCACAAACATGCATTTTTTGCAGTTTTACTTTCAGTCCTTCCTTCCATACTTTATCAAATGCTTTTTCTAAATCTATCCAGACCGCTAGTGTGTGCTTTTTCTCTTGGAAGGCATCCTCTATTTCCTGAGCTATATAGGTTATTTGATCTTCAGTGGATCTGTACTTTCTGAATCCTGCTTGGTGATGGTGTTAAGAGTTGGTTTTCTTCCAGATGCCATGTTAGCCTGCCATTGATAATGCGTTCCATTAATTTTCCTACACAGCTAAGAAGACTGATAGGTCGATAGCCATTTGGTTCTTCCAGGTCTTTTCCTTTCTTTGGGACTGGTATTAGTATAGCTTCCTTCCATGCCTGTGGGACTATTCCCCTCTTCCAGCTGTAATTTAGGACTGCTAGTAGTTTCTTTTTTGCCTTAGTGCCTAGTCCTATTAGCATTTCATTTGTGATTCCATCCTTTCCTGGTGATGTCTTCTTTTTTAGGGTATTCATTGCCTGTTCCATTTCTTCCATTGTTAGATTTGCCATCATATATTCTGCTGCTGTCTCTGTATATCTATGATGTATCTGTTTATCTTTGATTGCTTTCTTCTGTTCGGCTGTAATATCAATGTGGTTTGCACTGGCATAGTGTTCCATTAGTGCATTTGCAGCCTTTTTTCCTGTAAGCAAGGCATTTCCTTGTTTAATTGTTATTTGTTTGTTTCTAGGTCCTTCATTGTTCATGGCTTTCACTAGTTTCCATAGTTTGTTTCCATCCCTGTCAAAATTCAGGTTTTCTGTTTTTTCCTCCAACAATCTCTTGTTGTTTGATTTACTGTTCTTTTATATTTTGCTGAGATGGCTTTGAGAGAGATGTTCGCTTCAGTTGTTTGTTCTCTCTCTGCGGTCTTCCTAGCATCTTCAACTTTGTCCTCCAAAATTTGTAGTTCTTCAGTCCAGTATGGTTTGTAATTTTTCCTCGCTCCTCTTGGAATAGACTCAGTGGCCGCCTGTATTATTGCTCTGTTTAGACTTTCCACCATTTGCTTCATGTTGCCATATCGTGTATTTATGTTTTCACAATATTTGTCTGTTAGTATGGCAAATCTGTCCCAATCTGCTCGTTTGTAATTCCAACGGGGCAAAGGCTTTTGCTCCTGTGGAACATACTCCATATTTATTACAAGCTTGATTGGTCTGTGGTCACTACCTGCTAATTGGTCAAGCACATGGCGATCGATTTTGTGGAGGATGTCTCCTGTGCAGAAAGCTAAGTCTGGAGTAGAAGTGGTAATCCATCTTCTGGAGTAGAAGCTCGGTGTGTCATCCGCTTTGTTGAGTAGATGGAGATTTGAGTCTATTTCCCAGTCCTCCACTTCATCTCCTCTTTTGTCAGTATCTGGGTATCCCCATCTTTCTGAACGGCTATTAAAGTCTCCGACAACAATGCAATTTGTGTCAGTTATTTCCATGTTTGAGAGTGTAAGATCCTTATCTGCCGGGCTATACAGATTGTAAATTCTTATTTTCACGTCCTTTATCATTATATCAACACCTATAATTTCCGTTTGGTTGTCAGAGATCACAGATACTTCGCTGCAAGGTATTGTATTTCGTGTAAGTATTACAACTCCTCCTTTGTGTCCTTCGCGGTCGAAACGTGTGGCCTGATATCCCTCGACTGAAAATGTGCGATTGGCGTTGAGGTGTGTCTCTTGAATGCATGCCACATCTATTCTATCTTTATGAAGACGCTGTGTTAGGGAGGCTTTCTTGTTATAAACTCCTTCTGCATTCCATTGTAGTATGTTGAGTGTCCGGGGTGTTTGGTCAATAGCTCTTAACCTACTCCTCTGTGCCTTGACTCCACAGCACAGGGGAAGGTGACCACCAGTAGTCATGGGTGGACCCCCTCGAGGCAGGGGGCCCGGCACTATCACCGCCTGATGGGACTTCACGGGATTAGCACCATAACGATTAATTTTCATCTGTGGCATCATGAAATGATAAAGTTACGTTGCACTTCTTTGTCAAGCCTGTGGCTCAGTACATCCGATTTCGACAAGCATTTGTTCGGGATGCTTTCCCTAGCCTTTGACTGTCCCCAGTCTACCTACAAGGCAGCAGGTTTGTGCGTCACTTCGTCTGGTCCCTCTCCCTTGACCTGTCCGACATGGGTGACCCTACCAGTAGCTGTGCTACCGTCGGCATAGCTCTTGGGGTCATTGGAACGCGCAAGCCCCTCTACCTCGTCAAGGTGGACGCGCGGCAGAGGGGGGGGGGGGCACAGGTTTAAAGGCTGGCAATTCAGCTGGTGGTCATCTGTAATTTTCCCTAGGGTACTTATAGGGAGGTGGTTCTGGATTTAGGGACTACTGGTTAGTTGTCCCAGATGATATAAAGGCCTCTCCACCATCTTTTTGTTCTCTGTTGATATACAAAATGGCACAACATCTCTTTACATGTGTTAAAAGATAATGTTATCATACATCAACATACACACATTGGAGATGGGGAGGAAAGGGAGGATGTTGACCAAACACACCTCTCCTAGTTGATAATGAAGTGTAGTTCACTTGGATGCACTGTGGGTGATATGTTTTATTATTCACCTCTATCTGTGGTAATCACAAGCCTATATCCTGAGACAGGGGTAGCCTACACAATTACAAGCATTTTAAGGCAAGCAGCATGAGCAAGCATTGTGACATAGCAACATGAGACAGGCATGGTGAATCAGACTTGGCTCACATGTACATCATACTATCACCATCATCATGTGTCCTTTCCCACTGAGTAATGTCCACATCTACCACAGTAGGTAAAAGAAACCAAATTGCATGAGCAATTGTTCACATATGCACCAAAGCACATATGGGAAAAACATGTTTAGTCCTTGTAAATTTGCATGAGCCATACATTATATTCAGCCGACTAAGACACAGGTTCACACATCTATGGTTCTCTTAAGAACTAGTTTATATGAACCAACCAACAGTAGAGGTACCAGTGTAATACTTCAGAGAGATATTGTATTAATTCTCTTGAGCATATAGCCACCAGGCATCACATGAACTTTGCAATTCTGGCGTGCCATCACATCCTGCTTACATATGGATATTGAAGTATCTTTCCTTCTACTAATGTGAGAGGCTACTTATCAAATCACCAGCTCACTCCTCCAACATTCTCAGCATTTACAAAGGAACCAGTACACGTTTACATCACGCATTCCAATCCATACTGCCAAATGTTAACTCACAAGAGCAATGTACAGTTGGTTAAGAATGAGTCATCCCAGGCATTTGGCAATGCACAAGGGGTTTGCGAATTTGCATTGAGTGTACTATACAATCATCAAGCATACGCAACTAGTCACAACAAGGGAATGATATGCACTTGGAGTATACAGCGTGAAAGACCTGACAAGGTTGAAGAGGCAGTATTTAGAATACTGGCGCACAGAAGTTCTGTTTTCATTTTCACATTTTATTCATAAAATACTCTTATATTCTTCTCTTTCGTTCACTAGGTATAACCACAACATTAAAGTATGTTTTAAGGTGGTACCTGTTGTCCAGAGAACAATATATTATAGAATCTTTAAGGGCATTGTTGGGTCATCACATCACAAACTAGCGACCGCTCCGGATGGAATCCCGCGTCTAACTGCTAGATTTTCAAATGTGGCCCAGTGAATAGCGTGGGCTGTCACAATTAGCCAATGAAAAGACAGGCGCATATACCGCTGCCCTCCCCCAACTCGTTCTGGAACTTACTATTCCAAGAATAGCTCTTCTATCTGGAAACGCCGCTCAAATCGAAAGTATTTTTATGAATGTGTTAGACTGGGATGGGGGGGGGGGGGGGGGGGGTTCTGATCCATCATGTCACACAGGGGATGCTTCCGACGGTGGGAGAGATCATCGTATCTCACTATAATACTGTCATCAGCGGCGCTGTTAGATGCCTCACCAGCGGCACAACTCTATCTATAGTCCAAAGAACTGAAAGAGGCCTACTACTACTACTGCTGCTGCTACTATGACCCTTTAAATGCTATTGTATGTGCCTTTACACGTGCGTCACCCCCCCCCTCCCCCACACACACCCCAATCTCCCAGAACTTTAACTGATGTTATGTGACATAGAAATAGAAGGGACAATTCTTAACCAAGTAGATAATTTTAAATACCTAGGGGCATGTATAGCATCAGATGGAAGATGTACAACAGAGATTAACGCAGAATAAGGTAGGGGAAAGCCGCATTTCAGAAACTGACGAGTATCTTATGCAATAAGTCAGTATACTATCAATGAATGTAATCAATCACTGGCCCTACATCAAAGATCATCTGCGACAAAACCAAGAGGATGCCCAATTGGTCTGGCTTTAATTTTGATTTGACCATAACTCTTTCTGAAATACAACAATAATCATTAATTTATTTAGCTGTTTTTCATTAAATAGCAGTAAAGACAGCTATCAGCGTCGTTATCGTTCACTAACTCATGAAATCTTGGGAAGCTAATGACAATGTGGTGGTTTCTCCATACCTTCCACACCAACATGGGGGTCTTTAACTTTTACCGCTGCTTTTGACTGATTTCCAACTGTCAAGACAAATGAGTGTCCTGCTTTGCTCAGCTGCAGAGTTGTCCACTTATTCAGGTCGGTCTAAAGAATGCTGTTGTTTGCTTGCTTGCTTGTGTTCGTTGGCTTGAGCTCCAACGCGAAGTCCTGTATGTCGGATGAAGACATCCTGTTGTCCAACATCATTGTGATGTCATACAGGACCTGAGGTTTGCATGAGTATCCGTTGTCCCATGTCTGGCTTATTGGTGTGCAGACTGGTGGTTCCTCGCCGTACAGGCAGACACTCTCTGACTTCGGAGGAATCGGCTATCCTAGTGACCTTAGCCAGGACCCCAAAGGGACCTGTTGCCCAGGCCGCTCGACGAGGACGCGTCAATTGGTCTTGGCCAGTATATAACCCGGCCCTGGTGCCTTGGAAACACCTCTGCGTCCCAATGCTGTTGTTATTGTCTTCCACTTATGCCGTTAGGCGTTCGGGTGGGTGGGGGTATTGAAGTTACAGTGCCGTTTGAAGTTATCGCCTTTCCTCCTTGATTCTTGAGCATAATTTTTTTAGGATCAAGCAAGGAAAGTAAAACATGAAAAGGTAACTCTCGTGAAACGGAAACAGGCGAGTCAAGTTACGTCTGCTAGAGCAGTGGTTCTCAACCGAATTTGGCCCCTTGCACCTCTTCGCTATATGTTCAGAACGTCATTCCCAGCTTTCGTATTTCCTCCCTATAAATTTCTCCCACCGCCCGCCCCCTTTTTTTTGCATATCCTTTACAGGACATAGCTGTCAACACCAGCATCTTTCAGCTGTATGTTGATTTGTTGGCAAGATTACGCTCAGTAGTTTGCCATTGCTTTCTTAGCGGCCGGCTCACATACCCTGTAAGTTACCGATGCGATTCGAGCCACTGCTGATTCTCACCGTCATCACGTTACCGAAGAGAGTATACGAGATAACGGAGAAAAGTCATAACCTCTAAGCCACGAAGCCGGCCCCACCGCCCATACAGAGTATAAATGTAAATAAATTATATACGCAAAAAGGGAAGCTAAAGTTAATAACACATACTAGAACAAGTCTAGACGTCTACATAAAACGTGATTTGCGGGTTTAGTCGATTTAGTCCAATTTAGTCGATGGATCAACATCACGGCACACGGGTATAACCCATAAGTGCTCCGTTCTCCTCCTAACTCAAACCTGAGTCAGGAGAAACTCAGCTTAGTGCACGATCTCCTTTGCACCGGCGAGGATACTTAAATACTTTGAGTAGATTTTTAACTCGAAATTTTGCCCGGGCAGCGCCGTTAGGCTACTCTTTTTCTATTTTCAACTGCCAAGGGATTTTTTACGTGCGCAACATTACACACGGGCGTGCGATCTCACTACCCAGAGACCAGGGGAAATTTTATTATTAGAGGTCCACGTGAAAAAATCCCGGCCCTCGAAGGGGCTTGAACCCGGGACCTCCAGCACTCGAGGCGGACACCATACCTCGAGAGCACGCAGCTCCCCCTGATTTGCGGGTCTACTTACGTAATAAAACGAATTTCAGAAGAGCGAGAAGTACAGAACCGTAAAATACGGAGGGACAAAAAATATCAAGTAATCGGTTCATGTATTAACGCGACATTGAAATAATCTTAATTCCCCCATCCCTGGAAACCCTGAGAGGTTCTCCACCGTTTGAGAACCACTGTGCTAGAGCCTACGTTTGTATCACTGACCTAGAAAATTCGGACTCTGAACTGGTGATCGAATCTAACCATTGGTGTCGGTACGCGTGGCTCATATGCCGGTAGATCCTGTAGCGTTCTCATAGTTATACCCATTAATATTATTATTAAGAACAATGGCTTCATTAAAAGAGGTAAGCTAACTGATGTAACTAACTAAATTATTATATTATCGCTTGTCTTAATCTTGTCGAAATAATAAATTGGTAAAATAAAATAAAGACGGGTTGAAGTGGACTGAATTTTCGCTTTATTTTTACTTTAGTGATCGCCATCTGAATAGATAAGAATTTTTAGACTCGCAATAGTAGAGTCTACTGTAGACATAGTTGATAGTAATGATAGTTGTTGGACATTAATTTGACTAATAATAGTGCCATGCCATAAGCCGGAGACTGGCCATAGCAATGTTAAACAGTATTAAGAGTCTAGGGTAAAAATATAAAATAAATTGTTTGAAAGCATACAACTTTTGGCACTCTTCCGAATTTCAATTCCGGTCGTGTCATCTGATGATCATCATGACATCACTGCCTTAGCCATGGACCTAAATGGAAAAAAAGGCATTTTAACTTAAAGATAAATGCTTAGAATATCGTAGACCAAGAAAAAGACTGCCACTCTATAAGATCTGAAAGTTGAATAAAACTGGCTTGTCAACAGCATTATGATTAATTGGAAGCTAAATACTTTGGCTGTAACCATCTCTAAGATAAGTATAGTATATGTAAGCGTTACAGACGCATGGAAAGTTATGTTGATGGAAGGGAAGGCGTGGTTCATGGAAGGAGGAGTTGTCTGTCAGGATGAAGATGGACATAAGACTATTACAGTATTGATTCATGCAAAGAATACCACGGACAGACAGAAAAACCAATGACCAAGTACTACAGGAGACAAATTAAAATCGTAAATTGATTAGAGAAATTAGACGTAGACATTCAAAATTTTTTGGACATGTTATGAGAAGAAATGGAGTGGAGAACTTCGGTGTCATTCGTGAAATGTCTCCTGCCAAGGTGGGTTTTCAGTGGACCAAAAAGCTGGAAATCGCTAGGGGCTTAGTTGGGACTGTAAGGTGCTACAGAGTCTATCGTTACTCGCCTGTCACCTCTAATCATCTCCACCCGCTGCACGGATGCTTCTGTTGCAATCTCAACAGGAGGACCAGATTGGATTTCATCAACAATTTTAGTGTCCTTGAGAACATTTTTCTACCCAGCTATGCACTGCTTTATAGGACAAACATTTGTCAGCATAAACAGGAAGCATTTCCTTATGAATGTCCTTTGCAGGCAGTCCTTTTGCCCACAGAAAACGCATAACAGCACGCTGCTCTTTGGTTTTACACTTAGTAAGTACAGTCGCCATTTTGTTTATGCGCTGCGCATGCACATGAGACACCTAGTGCCATCTGACGAATGGGAATATAATGTTCGATATTGCTGTCACCAAATGAAACCTGTAGAAAACACCAATTGCATTTACCTGCCATCCCACAGAACTGTGTGACTTACTTATTGACTCACCCTCGTAGTAGTTCTGAACTGAATTTTGTGTGTGGATTAACTTTCCCTATTAACAGTGTCCCTCACCATCATGCAAACCCACTCCAAATTCAGAGGTACTTGTAATTTATGTCCCGAAGTCAAGGACAAGAGGTCAATATTTTAGTCCAACTGTCCGGTGTAGGGGATGAACCGCTTACCTCAGCATCAGCACACCAGATGTTTAGAAACATGCATTCTTATCCATCCGGCCATAATGACCTCCAGATATAAGGTATTAAAACAATTGCTTTAACCTACATATGTACTAAAGTGGTTGACTTCATTGCACCGGGTTTACCCCATGTGACTTGGCCTCTCTCTGCAGAACAGCAAGCCGCTTGCCGAGAGCAACCCACAACCTTCAGAGTGCAACACAGACCACTTTACCACAGAGACTCTAATTTTAGTACTTTATTTTTAGCATGTTTGTGTACAGACACCTACTCACCCAGCCACGTACTGTCTTGATATGTTGAATCAGGGTGAATGAGAATATCTCACCAGGAATCAAATACCAGATCTTCAAAACAGCTGCTGAGTATGTGATAGTTCTGTCATAAAAATGTCACGAATAATATATGACGTTGGCAATGAAATAAATTCACAAATTAGCCTCGTGCATTGTAAATGTTTGTGTTATAAATTAAAATTTGGTTAGCTAGATATGTATCCATCTGTATTAATATTAATTCATGTGCATGAGAAAGAATAACTGGTTAATTTTCAGAGATTTGACGTTGCTGCAGAAGAAGTGAAGAAACTTTCCAAAGAGCCTTCAAATGATGAAAAGTTGACCATTTATGGTTTATTTAAACAAGGAACTGTTGGTGACTGCAATACGGGTGAGAAACATGATTGCATTCATATTTTTGACAACCATACTGATGTTAATAATACTCTGATACTACATATATCAATTGAAATGAGAAAAAGAGTGTTGAAGTGCTACATAGAATCTGTACTTTTATATGGATATTTAGCGTGGACAGTGAGCAGGCAAGCTGAAAAACATCTGATGGCTGTGGAAATGTGGTTTCTGAGGAGAATACCATGGACAGACAGAAAAACCAATGAACAAGTCCTTCGAGAAACAAATGAAGATCGTAAACTGATTAGAGACATTAGACATAGGCAGTCAACATTTTTTGGGCATGTCATGAGAAATGAATTGGAGAACGTGGTGACAACTGACAAGATCAAAGGAAAGAGACCAAAGGGAAGACCGAGAAGTAAATACCTGGATGGCTTGGCCACGTGGCATGGTCGAGGCAGAAACACAGCTGATCCACGACTCTGGTGTTCGAGTGAGATGGCGAAACATGACCACCCACGCTTATCGGCATGGCATATGATGGATGGATGGACTACACTGATTGCTTGTTGTATAAAGTACATTATTTATACTTGTATGTTTGATTTTCCTTATTTTATTATTGATCTTGCCATGGTTTAGTTTGGAAATGTGTTTAGAGAGACAACACATATGACCATGTCCTGAGCGCACTGACACTGATTCTAGTTAATCAATATAATTGTTTGTTAGGGCATAGATTTTAAAAGCATAATTCTGGGTCAGAAATGAAGAAATCGGGACTAAAGTGGAGGTTATAGCTGCACTAGATTTTATTAGAAGGCAGCAAGTCAAATGGTTTGACCATGCAAGTAGGTTACCAACTAACAGTATACCACAACAAGCAATGATGTACCGACCAGAGGGAAACAGGAAGAGGCCAACCACGTTAACGATGGATGCAGGAAATAACAGAGTCCATGGGAATATTGATACATGAAGCCCATAAGCGGGCAGTCTCCCGCTGTTTATACTTCACCTCGACACCGCAAGGTAGAAGAGGAACATGATGAGATGAGATGAATTCTGGGTCATAAATTGTCAGTAAAGATTGTGCTGGCATATGCAGTCACAATAAAACAGCCTTATTTATTTAATTATTTTGAAGACAGCCTATGATAAATGGGAGGCTGTGTATAAGACATGAAGCCCCAGGAAGGTTAACCCGGTCAACAAATGCCCGCAGAAGTTGGATGTGTCGGTCTAATGGCGCAAGAACGCAGCCCTGCTGTAAACAGGCACAACGCAATCACATCCTGAAAAAACTTCTGATAGCCTCAAAAGGGGGGGGGGGGGGGGGGGGGGGGGGAGAACACATGTAAATGGTCACCACTCTGAGGCTGTGAAATGTCATTTGAAACTACTTGGGACAACTAACCAGCCAACAAATGTTGAATGATGAGAGTTTACATCGAACCCTTGTCCGAACTCATTCATTGTCATCAACATACATGCTACATCGAAAAAAAAAAATGTTGGATGAATGATTTCATTGCGACTGCACTGGTCAGTAGAGAGAGTCTTTACATATCTAATGGAACAGTCACAGAGCTTTTCTAAACAGTCTATTTATGGTGGCGTGCTAGAACTTGTTTACATTTGTTTTGACTCTCATATGCTACTGTTTCAATATGTTTATATACGCATATTTTAAACAGACAGGCCAGGTGGTTTCTTTGATGTAGCTGGGAAAGCAAAGTGGGATGCATGGAATGCATTGAAAGGTACATTTTTATACTTTATTCTGTAATCTTTACGTTAAATTTTTCATTAAAATTGTCATTGTTTTCACTTCCGCCTTTTCTTCTTCTTTCTCTCCCTCCTCCTCTTCTCTTACATGTGCAAACCTGATTCACATTTCTACATCACTTCAAAAAGAGACGTGATGAGAACTCTGTGTCCTTCACACATGGTGATATTTTTAGTTTCAGATTTTCAATTCCATCAATCCATCTTTTGCTCTGCTTGCATCATGTTTAAATTTTAGAGCTCTTTGTGAGACACTTTTTTGTGTGCATATCCTTATTTACAGGACATCGCTGTCAACACCAGCATTTTACTGTTGATGTTGATTTCTTGGCAAGTTTATGCTCCGTAGTTTGCCATTGCTTTCTGAACGACTGGCTCCCATACCAACTCGTTTAAACCCTGCGCAACGCGGTCTACTGCCAAATCGGTCGCCACTGTGTTTCGAATGCAGGTAAGCGGGCTTACGAATCGCATCCGTAAGTCCTTTGCCACAAGACCGGCATTTTTGAAGGACAAAATTCCCAATTTTATTACTTTTAT
>JACEFZ010016748.1:0-36660 GCA_014155875.1 Cepaea nemoralis
GGTTTTTTAAAAAATTCAATATATCTGGATGTGTACTAGTGCTTCTAATTTTCGGAACCAGAAGTTCCACCTCTGTAAAACTAAACACATTGATTTGTATTTTGAAACATTCTTCCAAGGGCAGGTAAATCAACTAATTGACCCCGGTAAATTCTTGTGGGATTTCAATCCTTTATACCGCACCCATTCTTTGAACAGTGGTCGTGTGTGTTTTCTAATCGCCCGAACAGACCCGGTTCTAAAATCGCTCAAGGCGCGGAAAAAGCACCTATTATCATTATAAACCTTACAAATTTTTGTCGAGGTGAAGAGTTTTAATAAAATTGTTGTGTTTGAAAAAGTCGGGAATATTAGTCATACCACAACCAACAGGGAATTCTACCAGGTTATACACATAAAAAGTGATGCTGGGGATTGATTCGACATAGTATTTTGTTTCTGGTCGTGTTAGTGTCGCTGAATTGACCAAATCAACACTGTTTAGCTTGTTTACAAAGGCCTCGAAATCAGATCTATTGTTCACTAAGAAAGGTAAATTGAACAACGAAGAGTTATTGGGCCTGGCATGGTAGAACCGTAGGGCTTGTGTCTCTCTATGTCTCAAGACTATGTGCAAACTGGGGATTATTTTGAAGCGGGAGTTTTGAACATTGAAGAGCGGGAATAAACGAGAACTCCAATCTGTCGTCATATCACTATATGGTCGGTTAAACAATGTCCACTCACATAGATAGCGACCATGTCGTATGTGCGATCTAAATCGTGTCCCAGTGGTCATTATATACAAACCCTAACATCTGATGGTAATTTCTGCAATGAAAGATATTCATTAGTTGTTGATGTGTTAACAGCAGAGGTTCCTGGTGGTTCTTCTGCAGCCATGGCACGTAGTTGATCAGATGTGGACAAGGTATCTGTTGATGATGATGCGTCACTCGGTAATGTATTAGACGATAACTGGGTATTATTAGTAGATGAAACATGATCGTACCGCGCCAGCCGACAAGGCACCTATTGTCGGTAACAGTTCATCTGCGTTCAACGAAAATCGATCATCCACGCCACCCGACAAGACACCTGATGTTGATACCATCTCCCCGCTACCCTTGATGCCAGCAGTGGGGGATGATGATGATTGGTTTGTCGTGGTAGCTGGCAGTATTTGAGTGTCTGTACCTGGCGACACTCTGTCCTTTGATGGTTGTTGTTTGTTTGACTTTCGGCGTTTACCAGTAGATTGGTCGTCTGTGGTCGGCTCTCTTCCCCGCTTGTGACTTGTGGATTGCAGATTATTAGCCGACACGTTGCTAGATGCTGGTTGAGTGGTCTGCACATCGCTGAATACCGGTTCATGCTCAGTCTTTATGTGTCTCCATAAGGCATCTTTTCTGGTATACATTCGATCATCGCATAAATGACAAGTAAAAACATCCCCAGAATGAGTAGTCGCAACATGTCGACGTAAAGTAGTAGACCGTGTGAAGTTTTTATTACACAGAGTACACGTATGCTTCTGCGTAGGTGACATTCTCGATACACCACTGGATAAAATGGCCGAAGTATTTATTAATGTTATTCAGGCATACAACGAAGTTTGTAATATGACGAAATTATTAGATGTGTTGATTTGTAAACATGTGTCGTTTGAGTCTGTTGTAGATAATATGGCAACTGATCAAACATGTATTTGAGAATATCACAGATGAATTATTGTCTGATGGTATTGTAATTGGTTAACAATGTTAATGTCCTTGGGCAGATATTTAAGTAAGAACTCCTTGTACAATAGTGCCGATGAACAGTTTCATACGAGAACGTCTCTCTTATCAGAAGACACGCTTGTTAAAATCCATTGAATTTAATATCCGTTGAATAAAAACATCCTTCTTCGTTGACTGCAAAAATGAGAAAAGACTTGGCTTTTGATACTGTCTGCGTGAGAGAGCTGTATATCTGAAATGAACAACGTTCTGTCAATAAGAATCAACCAATCAGAAAACAGATAAATAATTAACAGCAAATCACAAATGTCATATCTCCTGTAGTGACCAACGTTCTGTCTGCCTGACATTATGAATCAACCAATCAGAAAACAGATAAGAAATTAACACCAAAGCACAAATGTCATATCTCCTGTAGTGACCAACGTTCTATCTGAGGGACATTTTGAATCAACCAATCAGAGAACAGATAAGAAATTAACATCACATCACAAATGTCATTTCACCTTTAGAGACCAACGTTTCGCCTGACTGACATTATGAATCAACCAATCAGAGAACAGATAAATACATAACACCAAAACACAAATGTCATATCTCCTGTAGTGACCAACGTTCTGTCTGAGGGACATTTTGAATCAATCAATCAATCAGAGAACAGATAAAGACATAACAAATCACAAATGTAATGTCCCAGATGTATGTCATGTGATCGGAAGCCACGCCCACTTTGGTCGTTTGTGTCCATTACCAACGTCTTCCAGATGTATCTTTATGTCTGCAACCCGAAGCAACGCCACCTTTGACCTGGTGTAACCCACTTTAAATGTGACCGACTGTACACCGTTACACAGACCGATGACGAGTCATACATCTCTAACACATCACCACTGGTATGATGATATTGTTTAAACCATACAGATAGCACTAACCGCCATTATAATATACCATTGGTTACTTTGCAGTAGCTATATATCGAAAAGTCCCAAGTCTTATCGGATTCTGATGTCTCAAAGTTGATTTTGCCCCTTCTAACATGTGTCGCCGTTGTTAATTTATACAGTAAAACAAAATTACTTTAGTAATTAAAGTTTCATTTAAATGAAACCGGAAGTAGTTATGTAGCTTCATTCACGCCATTTGAAAATTCATAGGTCTTAAGGCTTGTTGCGGCCCTCATAATTATATATAAGAAAGTATTGCAGGCTCATGTCTGATCCAGAAATCTAAATGTGTACACACATGCTACTACCACTCAGTAATATATCCTTTGCAGAATCTCGTTCCCATATCAACGTGGCGAAAAAAAAAATTCTTGATCACAACAAGATGTCCCGCGTCCACTACAACCATCTGGAGATCATCCATCTTCTCTTTGGCATTCGCCTTTCAAGACATATACCTCTCCGTTATTGTTCTCTCCAAACTTTCATGACTTTTCAAGTGACCAAAATACCAATTTTCTTTGATCGTCTTTAAAAACCAATCCATCTTCAATATTCTTGAACTATAGATGCGTTTGTTCTTTTTACCCAAGATATTCTTAGAACCCGTCTATATAACATTTCGCTTGTCTAGTAAGTGTCTCGCATGCGTAAGTTGAATACTCTAAAAGACCTAATTTGTATAGTTCTGTCTGTCCCACTCCATAATTTATTAAGTTGTTTTGGTCTTTGAAGAGCAACTGACAGTCATCGTTTAATTTCTTTCATTGTGTCACCGTTGTCCGCAACCAATGAACCAAGATATTCGAAAATTACCACCTCCATGGTTGTTATGGTTTTCTTGGCAAGGTTTGCCGAAAGCAGTTTGCCATTACTTTCCTTCTGGACAGTGACTGATCTATCACCGCAGATTACAGACAATAGCCAACAACAATATGTCGGATGTTGTTGCACTTCATCCACCTGCTTCCATGGCTCCACATAACCCTGATTCGTCTATACAGGTACTCCACCCAAGAGTGCCCCGTAGACTAACAGAAGAAAGGAGGATACCCTGCAATCCGAACTAACTACCATACACACGTAAAATGTATGCCAATCTCTCAGAATTATATCACACACACACACACACACACACACCAACAACAATAACACACACACGCATACCAACAACAACAGCAACAACACACACCAACAACAACAGCAACAACACACACACCAACAATAACAAAAACAACAACAACACACACACACACACACACACACTCACTCACACATATACAACTCCCATTCACAAGCTCTCATGGAGATATGATTACATGATAGCCGATCGTTGTGTTAACATTATATATCTGCAAAGCAGCGGATTACACACACACACACACACACACACCACCACCACCACCACCACCAACAACAACAACAACAACAACACACACACACAGACATATAGGCGGACACGCAGTCATAGATATCAGTATATCCACATAGAGAAACAGAAACCCAACGACAAATAACCAGATACACGCCTACACACAGACAGCCAGACATGCAGACAGACTCACAGACAGCCAGACATATAAATAGACAGACATACAGACAGATAGACAGACATGCTTTCAGTCATAGGCGCAAACACTAACACACACAATTAACAAACTCTCACACAAATAGATACAGCAAACATGAAAACACGGCCCGAAAGTTCCCCCATCGCAACATTACATTCTTACTTTTCAATGACAATCTTAGTGGTCAGAAGATGGTGAATTAAATTTAGATTTATTCTGATGATGACATCATTTTGATTATCATGTAAGTGATTACACATCTATCCATACATCATGTCGCTATGCGTGGGCGGTCATGTTCTACCATCTCACTCGAGCAGCAGAGTCGTGGACCAGCTCTGGTCTCGGCCATACCCCAGTGGCCAAGCCATCCAGGTATTTACTTCTCGGTCCTGTTCCCCTTCGATCTTTCCAGTTGTTCACCAAGTTTAATTCTTTCTCATAAAATACCCATCACATTTTGTCTACGTCACAATTTCTCAAATCTATTTACGAGTTTTCATTTTGTTTCTTATAGGACCTGGTTATTTTTCTGCCCATTGGTATTTGGCATTTTTCTCCACATTTCCACACCAATCCGATGTTTTTCAGCCTGTTCATTGTACAATGCTACACCTCGATACAAAAGTAACACTACCACTTTCAACACACTTTTCTAATTGCAACTGAAATCTTTTTTTTTTTTTCTCGTTGGCAATGACATCTTTTTATTGGTCAGTGTGTTTTTCATCTTGCTAAAGGCTACATTTCACCGTGGTGAATTTTCTGCTAATCTCTTCAAACACTTCCCAATCAGGTATTATAACTGTTCCGAGATAATTGTACCGAGTCACTTGTTTAAGAATATGCCTATCTACTTGTGGTGTTTCCTTTTTTCCTAGTGACGACCATAATCTGTGTCTTTTTAATTCTAACCGTAGTTGTTCGCAACAACTGCATGTACTAAATTTTGCAGGTCCTGTTCGTTGTCTGCAATCAAGACTGTATCATCTGTTATTGATGTTACGTCCTTCAATGATGAGTCTTTTCATATCTTCTATATTTCTGGTGTACAGGGAAAAAACATTACACATCCCTGTCTATCTTAATAGGCTGACAGTGGCCTATTTCATTATCAATCCTTATGACAGTTTTGTTTCCAATATATGTTTTTTTTTTACAAGTCTAAGGTCTTTCCCAGTAATTTGTAGATCTACAATCATCTAATTTGTTGGCATGTCTTGCAATATTGAAAGCCTTATCCACGTGATAACATTCACACCTGTTTTAGGGTTTTACAACTTTTACTGAGTATTAAAAGCATTGTGTTTGCATTGTTCGTGTGTTTACAGACCGTTTCATGCGGGGGTGTAGGTGACTTATGGGTGAATTTACATTCTGTACCTTTGAAATGTAGGTAACGAAATACTGCAAAATCAATTAAAAGGGAAAATAAAGCAAGTAAAAAACAGATAAAGTACGACAGAACTTGTGGCGCCCGACCTCTCTCTTTTTCACATGCTCGCGCGCGCGTGCCTAGGCGAAGTTATCATATGAGAAACCAGAAAGAACCCACGAATACTAATTGGAAGATATAAGCGATATAATGACACAGTTTTGGTGGTAGATAATGCAACAGATCTACAATTGTTGGACATTGTAGTAATATGGAGTGTAAAGAAAAGACTCTTTGAATAGAAAATATTAATAATGGTGATATGAAAGAAAGTAAATAAATGTTTTGCATATCCTTTACAGGACATCGCTGTCAACATCTTTCAGCTGATTGTTGATTTCTTGGGAAGATTACGCTCAGTAGTTTGCCACTGCTTTCTGAAGCGGCCGGCTCAAACACCCCCATAAGTTACCGACGCGATTCAAACCAGTGCTGATTCTCGCAGTCGTCACGTTACTTACGAGATTACGGAGAAAAGTCGTGTAACCTCTTGACCAGGGATACTAACAGTGGTGACACCAAAATGTGACATAGAAACATTCTGAACCAAATGGATAAATTACCTATGGGCATTTATCAGACGGACGATGTACAAGAGATTAATGAACAGAATAGGACAACCTAAAGCTGCAATTTCAGAAAATGAAAAAGTAATGTAAGAGAGTGGTATTTAGAACCATTTTTGGTGTATGGGAGTGAATCTTCGAATGAACAAAATTAAGAAAAATTAGAAGCAGATGGTTTGTAAGGTGAATTCCCTGCCAGAGTAACAACTAGATGAAACTAGAAAGAAACAACTGTCTTTAGTCATGTAAGAGACGCATGAACATCGTGACAACTGGAAAGCTCGAGGGGAATAAAGACAGCAACATACCGAGACTAGAAATTATGCTGGATGGATTGCAACAGTGTCAGCAAAGTTGGTTTCAGAACACCAAAGACAGCGTCATGAATGCCTACAACACGGCACTTGATGATGACAGTGTCAGCAAAGTTGGTTTCAGAACACCAAAGACAGCGGCATGAATGCCTACAACACGGCACTTGATGATGACAGTGTCAGCAAAGTTGATTTCAGAAAACCAAAGACAGCAGCATGAATGCCTACACCATTTGATGACGAATGCATCACACGTGTTGCTGACGTGTCCCTGTGTGGAAAGTAAATTTAAAAAAAAAAAAACAGCTATGTTCGGCGTGTTGGCCACGCGAAAGAAACGAGAGGCAGAATGTACGAATGTGGCTTTGTACAGAGTGAAAAGAAAGTCGTTCTTTAATGTAACCATTCGTTCTGCTTACAATCAGAATATGGCGAAATTTAGATTTATTCTGATGATATCAAAATTATATCTAATTATTGTGTTTGTAAAACACTTACACTTCACTGCGAGCCTCAGTTCGGCTGGCTGGTGAATAAACCGATTCCGATTCCGATTTCCGAAAAAAAAAGAAACTTTCCACCTCGTTCAACCCGTCTTAAAGACGTTGGTTATAGTTGTGGTGGTTCATAGTGCAGTATAGGTTTTCTGGTCTTTTGTGCGTTGGACAGCTTCTATTTCTGCATGTCTGGCCGAGTTCCTCATTTTGCCATTCTTTTTGCTTCTGTCGTTTTGCTGGTGTGTCTGCTGTCATTATCGGTTTGCCCATCCCTCTCGTTTTGTGTTTTCTTGTCCGGGGCTGACCCTGGGGGGTGGGGAGGGGCTGCCTGTTATCGTCTGGGCTTGTTTTCTTGGGTCTTTGTTCAGCGGTTTTTTGTCAAGCATAGGGGTCGGATTGTATCATCTCTCTTGTCCATTGTTGGGGAGGTTTCCTACCGTCTCCTCTTGTCCCACTCCGGCGGGTTTCCTGCACGTCCCTCTTATCCATAGTCAGGGAGGTTTCCCATCGTCTTCTCCATCGTAGGGGCAATTTCCACCCTTCTCCTTGTCTCCCCCGTCGGAGAGGGTCCTTTCGTCTCTCTATTGTCCACCATTTGAGAGTTTTAACGCACCCCTATATATTTCATATTGTCTGGTTTTCGTGTGGTCGAGTTTTTCCTCACTGTATTTTTATTTTGCTGTTGGCTTTATGTTATGTTGGTTATATTTCTTTCCCTGTTCTTGCAATGAATTGTTTTGTAAGCTTTTGTATTTCTTTGTCGCCTTCCACCTGTAGGCATTCCTTCATCGTCATCGTAGTGTTTCTTGATTGGAAGTATTCTACTAGGTCCCTGCGTTCCTGGGCATAGGCTGTGCACGATAGTAGGTAGTTTTCTATAGTGTTTTCCTCCCGGCAATCAATGCAATGTGGTCGGGTGATTTTATCTTTCCATTTCCCGATTCTCAATCTCCATAGTTTCTTGTACGTTGGTATTTTTGTGTTGTCTTTCACTTGACTTTTCATACTTGGCTCTCTGAGCATGTGGTAAGCGTGTCGTCCTTTATTGCTGTCTCTCCATTGTTGTTTCCATTTGTCGATTACTTGTTGTTTGATAATGCTTTTTGCCTCCAGAATGCCGAGTCCTGTGTTTACTATATTCTGGCTGCTTGTCCCGCGTTTTGCGGCCCTGTCTGCCCTCTCATTGCCAGTTATTCCTCTGTGTGCTGGTATCCATGCAATTGTGATCTGGCATCCCATACTTTTTAGTTTTGTTGTTAGTGTTAGTATTTTCTCTTTCAGGTCTTGTCTGTTCACTTTAGAGTGGTTGCCTAGCGCTTGTACTGCAGATAGTGAGTCCGTCAGTATAGTTAGTTTTATAGGGGGGTTCTCTGTTGCTATTTCTAGTCCTTTCATAATTCCTACTAGTTCTGCCGTGTATACCGATGCATTGTCTGTTATTTTGTACTCCTTTTGGATGTTCCGGTATGGTACTACTACTCCTGCCCCTACCTCCCCATTCTCGTTCTTTGATCCGTCTGTGTATATAGTGAGGTTGTCCGTGCTTATTTGTCTTATGTATTCCTCCGCTATGTCTTTGGCTTCCCTGTCCTCTGTTGATTTATTAATTATGCTCGCGAGTGTCGTATCCGTAAATGGTAGTTCTAGCTCCCATTGGGGTGTTGTTTGTCTGTGAACTTTTGTTCGTGCCAGTGCCCTAGGCTAGTTTCTCGTCCGCGTTCATCTCTTGTGCAGCTGTCCATCCTGCTGGTGTTTGCGTCTTTTGTATAGGTATTCCTCCCCATTTGCTTCTGTTTTCTTCGAATGCACTGAACGCGGGGTGTCTTGAATCCTTCGCAGCCTTTATCCAGTAGTTGTACACTAATTGCTTTCTTCTCAGTTGTAGTGGAAGTACTCCTAGTGCTACCTCTAGGGCTTCCCTTGGTGTTTGCTTGCCTGTTCCTAGGATAATGCCCAGCGCTTGGTTCTGTATTGAGTCCAGTCTTCGTTTTTTGTGTTCCGGTGCAGCGTCGTATACTATGCTTCCGTATTCTATTCTTCCTCTGATCAGAGATTTGTATAGCATTAGCATCGTTTTTGTATGTGCGTCCCATCCACTGCCTTTAATTATTCTTAGAATATTTATTGTCTTTTTGCCTTTTTCGAATGTCTGGTCTATATGTTTTCTCCAGCTTAGTTGTTTGTCTAGTGTCATCCCGAGGAATCTTGTGTTTTTTGTTCTCTTTATATTCTTCCCGTGGATCTTGATGTCCCCGTCCGTGTAGTTTCGTGTTCTTTTCGCGTTGAATATCATAATGGCCGTTTTATCTGTGTTGATCTGGAAGCCCCATTTTTCCATCCATTTGGCAATTCTGTTTATTTGCCTTTGTAGTCGGTCTCTTGTAGTTTTTATGTGTCTTCCGCTTCTCCATATTGCACAGTCGTCGGCGAATTGCGATATCCCTATCATGTCTTCCAGTTTTTCTTCATCTAGGTCATTTACTAATATTGCGAATATTGTCGGTGATATTACAGATCCCTGTGGTATTCCGTTTTCTTGCTCATAGGTTCTGGATTCCTCGTTTTTTATTCGTACGGTGAAGCTTCTGTTCTGTAGGAAGTTTTCGATATATCGATATGTTCCTGCCTACTATCCCTATTTTGTTGATTTTGATCAGAGCTGCTTGTCTCCAGCATTGGTCATATGCTTTGGCCAGATCTAAAAATACTGCTATCGTTTTCTCTCCTTTTTTGAATGCCCTCTTTACGTGGTTTTCTAGTTTAATTATTTGGTCAATTGCGCTTCTGTTGGCTCTAAACCCCGACTGTGTGTCGCTAATTAGTCCGTTTTTCTCCAGGTGGTGTGTGATTCTTTTATTGATGACTGTTTCCATATATTTTCCGAGGTGTGATGTCAGGGATATTGGTCTGTATGAGTCGATTCTTTGTGGGTTCTTGAACTGCTTTTTGACTGGTATAACTGTCGCCTTCTTCCATTGTGCTGGTATTTGTCCCGTGTGCCACACTTTGTTGTAGAGAGCTGTTATTGTCTCTACTGTTTTTCTTGGTATCCTTTTCAGTATTGTATAGTTTAGGATGTCTGACCCTGCTGCTGTGTCGTCCTTTTCCTTGATTGCTGATGTTACTTCGTCAATCGTTATGTCCGCGTCCATGTAGAAGTCCTCTATTTCTTGTTGCAGTTCTTCCAACTCTTCAGTGTATTTTTCTCGTCTTTGTTTTTCCTGCTCTCCTAGTGACATGTTGGAGCATACCTCGTAGAAGTATTTGCCGAAAGCGTCTGCTTTTTCTTTGTCTGTTACCGCTAGTGTTGGGATTTTTATTGTTGAGATGTTGCTGTTTGTTTGGTTTCTTTGTATAGCTTTTATTTGCTCCCATACTTCATTTTGTGGGTGTGTCTGGTGACAATTTCTGGCAGTATGTTTTCCATGCTGTTTCTTTGGCGTTGGTTATCAGTCTGTTGGCTTCGTTCCTCTGAATTTTGTATTCGTTGTAGTTTTCGTCTGTCCTCATTCTTCTGTATTGTTGGAGCGCCTTCTTTTCTTTTTTCCAGTGCCTCTGTGCAGCTCTGGTTCCACCAGCCAGCTGGTTGTTTGTTCCATTGTTTTCCTGTTGTTCGTGCTCTCTGTGTGTCCACTGTCAGGTATGCAGGCATATTTCTATTGGGGATGTATTTTACCGCGGCCTGTAGGATGTTGTTAGTGATTCTTTCTGTGTATTTGTCTATATCTTCACCTTCTGTCTGTTCTAGCTCCATCCCGTCCAGTTCTTCTCTAAACTGCTCCCATTTCGCGTTCTTGAAGTGGAAGGTCGGTTTATTACTTTCCTTACTCTTCTGTGCTCTCGTGCTTGTGTCGATGATTATCGGTAGGTGATCGCTGTTGGAGTCTTCTTTTACTTCCCAATGGCTCCTTGTTAGGCCCGTTGTTACTATTGTTAAGTCGATTGCTGTGTCGTATCTTTCCGGGTTGGGGTCTATTCGCGTCATCGACCCGTCATTTAGCACTGTTAGCTGGTTACTCTCTATAAATTCGATCAATTTTGTTCCCGCTACGCTGCTTCTTGTTCCACCCCACATTGGGTGGACAACAGTTGAAGTCGCCGACTATTATTGTTGGTGTTTTGATTCTGTTCTTTATCTCTATTAGGTCTTCTTCTTCTATTTTTCCTTTAGGGCAGTATACGTTAATTATGGTTAGGTTGTTGGGTTTACTCACAATCTCCGCTGTGATTCCCTCGAAGTTGGTTGTCCTGAATGTTCCGTTTTCTACTATTTGTAGATTGTCTTGTATGAGTAGGGCGACTCCTCCTCCTGTTGTTTCCGTCCTGTCGTTCCTGAGTATCTTAAAGCCTTTGCATTTGTAACTGTCCTTTGGTTTCAGGAATGTTTCCTGCAGGGCATATATACTATGTTCCCTCCCTAATTGTTCCATGGTTCTGGGGAGCTTTTTTTTCCATGCCTCTGCAGTTCCATTGTACTATTCTAATGTTGTTTTTTTTCCATGGTCGTGTTGTATTTCTGTTTTTGATTGGTTATTGTTCTCTTCAGTTCTCCGATGTTTCGCTGTCTTCCTCGCTTGTCTCCTGTAACATCTTGTTTGCTAGTTCGGTGTATTCCTGAAGTATGATCGGCCCCTTCTTCGCTTTCTCCATTAATGCTGGGAGTATTCGTGTGAACTCCTCTTTGTTTATCATATTTTCCACTGCTTGTTTAATCATTTTGATTTCTCTATCAGTCTGTTGCTTCAATTTTTTAAGGTCATGGCCTAGTGGTTGCATCCTTTTTTCTACCTCTGTGTTTGATAGTTCGATGTCGCGTAGTTTTACCTTTCATCTGTTCTGTGGCCGTGTGGTTTTCATTCGCCTGGTTAATCAATTCTCGTCTGGTTGCCTCCATCTTTTTGGCTAATTCATTTATCTTTTCATTGGCTGTTTGGTTCTCTTTTAATTGGTTTTTCAGCTTCTGTTTTGGCTGCCTCCAGCTCTTGGGTTATTTTTCGCGTGTGTGTTACTGCATCTTCAAGTTGTTTTTTCATGGTTAGCATGCTTTTTTCAGCTTCTTCCATTCTTCTTATAACTTTCTTTAGTTCATTGTTTTCTGTCTCTTCCTTGTCTTGTGTACTGTCTCTTCCTACGTCCTTGTCTGCTATCTTGTTCTTCATATTATTCATTTCGGATTGCAATATTCTTATTTCTGATCTTGTAGTCTGGTTCTTTGCGTGCGTTTTCTTGTCTCCACCTTGTGACCCTCATCGGGGTTTGTGTGAGGACTGACTCTCTCCATGCCGTCTCTGTTAGTTTATATTTAGGGCAGCCCTTATATCTCGCGCTGTGGTTACCCTTGCAGTTAGCGCACTGTCTGGCCAGGTTCACTTCTTTGTAGTGTTTATCCCTTTTCGCTTCTGTACAGTCACTATACCAGTGGCTTTTGCTGCAGAACCGGCATATTGGGTTCTTTTCCTTGAAATATTTGAGGGTATGTCCATGTTTTTGGCACTTGCTACATTGTTTGACAGGTGGCACATACATTTCGAAGCGCTTAGGCCTTCCTGCGTATTTTATTTGGTTTGGCAGTGTTGTTCCGTTGTATTTAACCATTACTACCGCGGTTGGTTCTCCACGTTTTGTCAATATCCTATCCACGTGCGTGATTTCAATGCACGTGTTCTCTTTTCTTATTTCTTCCTCTACCTTCCTCATATCTGTTGTACGGGTTTATTCCTATGACAACTATTGTTGTTGTCGCCCGGAACAGCTCTACGCTGACTTTTATGTCGTGTGGTACTTTATTGTTATCGGCTTTTTTTTCCTTTTTCAGTTCATCCACTATCTCTTTGATCTTGGGGGTGTCGTTCGGTGTGATTATTATTGTGCTGTTTGGGTTTTTGTCCAGGTTGGCAATTGACCTTGTACCTAGCTCGTTTTCAATGATATTGATGCATTCGCCTTTGCTGAATGCCGATAGTACTGCTTGTCTTCCCTCAGTTTGGGTTATTTTCAGTTTGAGGCCTGGCTCAAGGGCCCCGCTGGCGAGCTGTTTTCCTAAGTGGTTGGCTTTCTTTGGGTTGATTTCTTCCAGCTATTTTTCCGTCTATGTTTTTGTTTTTTTCTAAATTCATAGCTTCGACTGGTCCTTTCTTGCTCTCCTCTGCTTGGTATCTGGTTATTGCCATGGTGTTTTTGTGTGATTTTTCCTTGTTTTTAATGCTTAGAACGGTTTGCTACTTACAGTTTGTTGCTCATGAAATATTTGTCACCGTACGTATAACCACTACAGTACAGTGGTGATATCTACCACCACTCCCAGTGAATATATACTCCAGTGAAAAATATCGGAATCGGCCACGAGGTAGAATCCTATCAATAAATGCACTTCAATCTACCTGAAGGAAAACAGAATGCTGTTGTTGAGACGGATCTGTGGGATGTTGTAGTCTTCTGTGTAGATGCGATCTGTGATGCAGATTAGTGTATCAGGTCTCTTGAGCGTTTGTATTACTTATTCTCGAGCTTGTGCGTGTGCGAAACACGTGTGGATAGTATACAATGCTTGAACGTGAATGGCACGGACCCCCTGTTTTAAGATTAAAAGGTTTTCTACTCACAGTTTGTTCCTCTTGAAATATTTGTCACAGTTGTATGTATCACCACTACAGTACCGAACTAATATTTACCACCACTTCCTCAAAACTTGAAAATGCACAGCAATGATAGTTAACCAACGTAAACTTCAGAAACGTTGCGCTATTTGTGTTAACGTGCGCAGACATGCGAGAAATCCTCAGCCCGATCATGGGCTGATAGTTCCGAAAGCAGAGCGGAATTACCATAAAGTGTGCAACATGCTGAGTTTATAATATCAATATCTCTTTGTATATTTCTCAAATCAACAGCAATATTGGTGTTTTATATCAACAACCTCATAATCTTTCCACTTCATTATAAGTTTTAATACTTTTTAACTGTAAAATGTTATTTTATTACACAATTAAGGCGTCATACGAGGCGTCCTTGTTCCGATTGTGCATACATAAATAATTTTTAAAATATATATGTACGCTTTATTATGATATATTGCCTTTTAAAACACTTAAAACTTAATATTGTTTAATATTACAAAGTTCATTTTTCTGATAGTTGCGTCATTTTGTCTAATCTGACTTTCCCCGAGCGGGCATAGCACAGTTTACATAACATAAATTCTGTCTTTTTATACAACTGAAAACCAAATTCTATCGACGTTTAAATATAATGAGGGAGTAATTTATATATTTGTCTAACCCGTATATGTTTATACATCTGTTCTAGAAATATGTTTCGTCTATCGCTGTAATTCTTTTGTTTCGTGTTTACCATCTCTGACATCAGTCACAGTTAGAAGGTTGCTGTTGTACTTTTGGGTCGCTATCACTGTTACCAGAATTATTAGCGTAGTTGATAGACCACTTGACTCGTGTACGAGGGAAGGTGGTTCGAACCCTCAAAGTGAGCTTCTTTTTTTTTTTTTTTTATATAATTTGTTCGCAAGCGTTAAACTGCTGTTCATCACAATACCATACCGTTGTCTACTTTTGTTTATTTATTTTCTTGTTGGTAAGTCTTTCGCTTACATACCACTACTAAGAAGATAGACACTTTGTAACGCCGAAATAAGAATACATTATGTTTCATGCCGGTAACTGCTCTGGGTCTATCATGATCATTTATCGTGTCGATTCTTCTTCTTCTTTCGTTCGCTTGAAATATGTCTATACTTGCGCTATTGTCTCTTGTGTGAATTGAAGTGTCTTTGTCGATAAGTCTTATCAGTCATCTATATCAATGTTATCACTATCATACCGCACGTTTGTGACGAAAACATAACAAAACACTACCAGCCATGTTATTAATTTACATAAATTAGACGGGGTATTTTTGTGTATGTGTGTAGGGAAGTAATTCTTCAAGCATCATGTGCCATGTCGCTGGGCGTGGTTTAATGTGGTAAATATTACCATGTTGATAAGTTTAGTAAAACAGAGTACCACCCGCAAATCTGTCAATCAGATATATAGTTGAGTTGAGTTGCGTTGATTAAATCGTTTCTTGCGGGAAACATTTCCACCGTTAGAACTTCCTTGGGGTTCTTTGAGTTGAGTAAAAAACAGATCACTGAGGCTGTAAAAAGTGATACATTTTTTCGGGTTGGTTGAGTGTGATATTGAGACCCCGGCTGATTTACAAGAGTCCTTTGCCGAAATGCCCCCTATTTTTAAGAACACGGAAGTGTCGAGAGACGACATTGGGGAGTTTATGAAAGAATATGCCATAAAAAATAAACTACTGACTACCCCACGACGGACTTTGATTGGTAGTTATTTCGGGAAGAAAATATTATTAGCCACCCCTCTTTTAAAGTGGTATCTAGCCCATGGGTTGGTAGTTACCCATATCTACCAGACAATAGAGTATCGACCAGTTAGTTGTTTTAAACAATTTGGGGAAACAGTCTCTAACGCCCGTCGCCAAGGGGACAAAAATCCTGCCTGAGTCTATTACAGCCGACACGATGAAATTGTTAGGTAACGCCGCTTACGGCAAAACGTTAACTAATAAAGCCAAACATACCGACGTCTCCTACTGCCAGGGAAAAGACACTACCAAAGTACTCAATAACCCCAAGTTCAAAAGCATGACTGGTATTACACCTGATCTCTTCGAAGTGGAAATGTTAAAAAAGAAAACTGTCTGGGATCTACCTTTACAGATTGGCTTCTTTGTCTACCAGCATGCCAAGTTGTGCATGTTAGCTTTTTATTATGACTTTCTCGACAAATTTATCTCTAAAGAAGACTATCAACTAACCGAAATGGACACTGACTCTCTATATTTGGCCCTTAGCGCCGACTCACTCTCTGAAGTAGTTAGACCCCACCTACGAGAAGAATATGACAGAGTCTACAATCAGTGGTTCCCGTCTGAAACCTGCCCTGTTCATAAAACTACTACTACTAGCTGTCAGGTCTGTGTTGTTATCAAACCCTATGAAAAGAGAAACCCTGGTCTTTTTAAACTAGAATACGAAGGGGAGGGGATGGTGTCGTTATGTAGTAAGACGTATATATGTGTCGGAGATTATGATAAAATCAGTACGAAAGGTTTGACCAAACACCACAACACTCATCTCAACAAGGACACATCTTGAATGTTCTCAACACCCAAACACCAAGTGGGAGAACCAATATAGGCTTCAAAACACAAGACTCTGCTGTGTATATGTATCAGCAACATCGTCAATCTTTGTCGTATCTGTATATAAAAAGAAAAGTTGACAGTGATAATATATCGACTACGCCGCTACTTATTTAATATGCATTGTATTGTTTGTCTATATATGATTTAATAAAAACATTATATACCTTACTTGACTCGTTTGTTATTTTAAATGTTTCATGTTATATTTTTTATGTTGAATAGTACCTACAATTTAAGGGGGTCACTTGACCACACCTACTCTGATGAGTCACTAGACCACACCCACTCCGATGAGTCACTTTCCAACACCTACTCTGACCACACCTATTAAAAAACCCGAAGAGTTATCGCCCTTTGTGGTGCAAAAGCGATGTGCACCACAAAAAAGGGGGGCTTTCCTCCTTCTACACTACTGACATAGGTGAGAAGTCTGGGATGACAGGCTCAGAACTTAGGACGTGGGCGAAACAAGAGTTCAAGGAATTTCAGATACGCAAAAAGAGGAGAAACAACTTCAAGCAGCGCATGAAAAAGAAGAAAGGCAAGAGAGATTAGCTCTTGAAAGAGAGAATACGGATAAGGTGCTTGCATTTCAGAGGGAAGTGAAAGTACAGGAAATGGCGATAAAGCAAAATGAATTAGCTTTTGAACGTGAGAAAAATGGCGGCTAAAGAAAATGAATTAGCTTTGGAACGTGAAAGGATAGCAGCTGAAAAAGAAATGTAGGAAAAACAACAAGCCACAGAGACAGAAATGAAGGAAAAATAACTGGCATTTGAGAAAGAAAAACTTCATTGCACCAGATTTTATCCCATATGGCTCGGTCTCTTTCCGCAGTACGGAAAGCGTCGCACAAATCACGAACTCCGTAGCTTTTAGTAACGATCCACAGGAGTCTCCGAAACATTTAACTCGTAAACCGAAGGGCGCGGCCCGGAATCGAACCCACAACCTTCGGAATACGAGTCAAACGGCTTGACCACTTCGCCATAGAGACTCACAGACAAGAAATTGAAGGTAATTTGAAAGTCTAGTCAATGGAAATAGATCGTGAAGCTGAGATTGAACGAGAAAGAATACAAGCAAAATATAATGATCCAGTGAAGAAGTACCAAGGTCTGTTTCGTAACTTCCATCAATGTGATTCAGTTAGTTCCTGGATTACTAAATTTGGACAGTCAGAGATTCAGTGGAAGATAGATAGATGACTGCAAGAACGTCCTGAAGGAACATAGTGAAGCGAATGAATCACCTAAAATTTCTAAATAATTGGAAAAATCTCCTATTAATCCACTGGAGCCCTACGCGTGTCAATCTTTCCAAGCAAGGACACAGAATAAGATGAGTTCATTTAATTAGTTTAATAGTTTAATATTGTCATAGTGTGTTTCATGTAGGTTTGTGTTGGTTTGTATTTGTTTGTCCTGTGCTGACGAAGGCTTTGGCCGCAACGTCCAATTTGTCTCTTGTAGTCGTGTTTTAGTAAAGCTCACAATCTACTTCTTGTTTTTTTGGGTGATTCATTCATTGAATTTTTAAGCTTTACTGCAGTTCCCCTCATTCTTGTTTACCATAGTGAAGCGAAGGTTGTTCAACGGCGTCAGGAAAGATGCAAGACGATATTTGAGGTTCGTACATCAGATAATTAGTTACCCCTCGGTATAACGAGACACTAATTGTTACAACCTAATATATGTTTTTCTTGATTCCTAAAATAAACGGATTTATCGTTCCTGCGCGTTGTACCTTCATTAATTGTTCGCCGGTGAGTCCTAAAGCCAGCCACCACTGTTACACTACTTTTCCCTAATGAGCCAATCACATGTTTCTTGTCGCGAAATCCATCCATGGCATAATATTTGAGGAAAGAGGATGTGCGACTTGGCAGCTGCGGTCCCCGGTCAGTATGGTCACTGCCAGGAAGGAAAGCAACGGCAAACTGCCTTCTTTAATAGTGCCTAGTTTATTATGATTCGTCTAACTACAGATCACTGCAAGACAAGAACAGAGACATTAAAATTAGCAACACGGATTGTTAGGACATTAAACTACGACGAAAAATTAGATAAAATCAAACAAGAAATAGAAAGTTATGGTGCCTTTGAATAATCATTCATTCATTCATTCATTCATTCATCAATTCATTCATTCATTCATTCATTCACTCAAGCAGTAGTCCTTTACAGAACCTCGCTCCCATAACAAACCTCCGGAAGACCTTTCCATCATAAGCAAGATATCCCGCGTCCAATACACCCATCTGGAGATCATTAGCCACATCCTGGACCCATCTTGTCTTTGGTCTTCCTCTTCCTCTCTTCCCAAGCATATACCACTCCATTATTGTTCTTTCCAAAGTCTCGATGTATATTCAAAGGCATTTATGTGCTATTCGGCTTGTTTAGTAAGAGTCCAGGTCTCACAGGCGGATATTGCAATGGGAATGATGCATGCTCTTAACCTTCTAATTTTTTGTAGTTCTACCTTCCCTCTCCACAATTTATTCAGTTGTTTTTATCTTTGAACAACAATAGATATTCGTCTTTTAACTTCTGTCATTACGTCACCATTGTTGGTAACCAATGACACAAGATATTCGAAATGTTCCACAACCTTCAATATTTTCCCTCATTAACATATATTTCTTTCTTCATAATAGTTTTATCTGTATGCATTATCTTTGTTTTTGCTATGTTAAGATACAAGTTGTGATTTTAACAATTCATTTGGGTTAAGGTTATTAGGTTTTCTATATTATTCTGTGTTGACACGGTATTCGTGACGGATAATGCAAAAGATCTACAATTGTTAGACATTGTACTCGTAGTATCAGAGAGTGCTATGAAAGGAGTCTCCTTGAATGGTGATGTCAAAGAAAAAGATGACATCGCAATGTGAAATAGAAATAGAAGGGAAAATTAAGAGCAGAATCATCATCATCACGTGCCGTGCCGGCTGGCGTAGGCGTTCATGGCTCTCCACAGATCTCTGTCTTTGGTTTTCTGGATCAACTCTGCTGCTGATATTCCTCCTTGCCACCGTCTCAATCCATCCAGCATCATTTCTCTTGGTCTGCCTCTGCCTCTCTTCCCCTCGATCTTTCCAGTTGTTACGATGTTCTCCAATGCCTCTCTTCTCATCACGTGACCGAAGAAAGATGTTTGTCTCTGTCTTATTGTTGTATATAATGTTCTAGTTTCATTAGCCTGTTTCAGGCAGTTGTCGTTAGTTACTCTGGCAGTCCAAGGAATTCGCAACATTCGTCTCAGGAACCACATCTCTGTTGCTTCTAATTTCTTCTTAATTTGTTCATTTACATTCCAAGATTCACTGCCATACAGCAACACTGGTTCTACATAGCATTTCAGCACTCTCTTTCTTACATTCACTTATAGTGACTTATTGCATAAGATACTCTTCATTTCTGAAATGCGGCCTTTGCCTGTCCTATTCTGCTCCTAATCTCTGTTGTACATCTTCCATCTGATGTTATAAATGCCCCTAGGTATCTAAAATTATCCACTTGGTTAAGGATTTTTCCTTCTATTTCTATGTCACATTTTGGTGTCACCATTTTCTTTGATATTACCATTGTTACTGTTTTCTTGATATTCAAGGAGAGACCTTTCCTTGCACTCTCTGTTACTACAACGTCTAATAATTGTTGTAGGTCTGTTGAATTATCCGCCACCAATACTTGTGTCATCTGCATAGCGTATTTTATTTATATTATAACCTCCAACTAGTATTCCTGGCATCTCTTTGATCTCTCTCATTATTACTTCGCTATATAGGGAGAAAAAAATCTGGTGACAAGACACACCCCTATCGTACTCCTAGCTTTACCTGTTCATAACTACCCTCTTTATTTCCCATTTTAATTGACACATGTCAGGATCTTATAATTGGCTCGTTAGCTAACACGTGTGAGACAGTACAAGTATAACGTGATTCGACGTAAGACACAGCGACACAAGTTCTATGGATTCATTGCCACATTAAATACAGAACGATAATTACAACAATCTACAATATATAACTCACGACGCTCACAACCACAATACAGCTCATAGGTCTGGCGCTCAAGATATCAGTCGTTCGGCTTTCAACCACAGAGATCCACACAAACGCCTTGCTCTCATCACACATGTCCTTCCAGTCTCAGGTCCCAGCTCGGTCTGAGGCTAGCACGCAAACTGCCCACTGCCTCTAGTGGCGTCACGTGGCCTGCGTGCGTCTGTCGTCAGCCTGACCGCTGGTCGCGTGTCAGGTAACAATCTTGCCAGCCGACAATTCTTGTCCGCCGGGTGTCGTAACGATGTTGCTGCATAGCTATACCATGTTAGGCTCTGACATTCTCCCCGGGTACCTCAATGAAAGATGCCATCTTTCATTCATGATGTATGTATATACTGGGGTAGTGTTAACTTCATGTCAGAGACTACTCTTTCCCAGTGTTATGCATGAAAATACATATATGGCATAGAAATATATACAAAAAATGTAAGTTGCATTGAAATGACAAATGAAGTACAACTTTTAACACAAATCAGGTTTCATCCCCCATGATGGCTGGTTACCTCCATTGCAATAATACCCAGTCAGATCAGTAGTACCAGCTTCTCGCATCTACCTCGCAGCAATTTGAAAAAAACGTAATAATATGGTTGTTTTGCAACAGCCATCTAGCCAGACTGAAATACGGCTTTATTTGAGTCGTATTAAACACTCAAACTCTGACCTCATTTGGCCAGGAGCTTTTATGTTGGTTTGCAATGTTGGCAGCTCTATGACATGCTTGGTGGACGCCTACCTGCTGTGTTAGCTGTTTTAACAACAAAATGTCTATTTATACAATACACATTAATGAATATGTTTCAAATTATGGCCCTTGGTGTAATTCACAAATGCAAGGGAAGTAATTTTGACATTCAAGAAATTCAATAAATTACAATAATTATTTAATTTCTTAGCGTCATTGCTTGACGTTTCTTCATATTAACGAGAAAAAGTCGGTAATATGAATACATTAATCAAGATATGATTCTAAGATTACACTAATCAAAATAAATAAGTACCCAATTGGTGTATTATATTTTATAGATTCAAAAGGATTTTACAATCGTCATAAGTTTTTGAATATTTGTATATCGTCTGCTAATTTTGCTATACTTTTTAAATTACACAGGAAATACACACGAAACGCAAAATTTAGTTGCTGTTACACTGTTTGAACACAACTGTTCCGGTTTTATTTTGTAACGGATAGTAAAATGTTCTCAAAGTTCGTGTCTGATGTTATAGTATCACAACTTTCGGATTATGATGGAATGTTCTTATTTCCGATGTGTTCACAACTTCTGGATAATGATCGACTGTTCTTATTTCTGATGTTCAAATGTCGAACATTTTGGATTAAGTTTGCTGAAGAGGTGGTGTAGAAGTCACTGTTCAGTCCACATTTGCACACGTCGTTAAAATATCACGGTGAAGAAATTCACACACAGCTGTCACTGTTAAATGGTAAAGTTCGCTTCTGGTAAGTGGTTAAGCGTCTGTGACACTGTTCTTGGTGTATATTTACAATTAATAATGTTCTCTTTCTAACACACACTACACAATTATACTACACTCATTACATGGCTTAATTAAAATAAGTATATTATACATGTCGGTTTTTAACCGTATCACAATTTCAATTATAGACCTTACACAGTAGGTGAATAGAAACAAAATTCACTCATTGGTGGCTGTGTTAGTCTGAGTGTATTACACACACTGCACTCAGACATTGCTTACTGGGTCGGTCGGACAACGGGACAAAAGATCGGCAATTGTATTGATTCTGCCGGGAATATGTCGAACTTCGAAACTGTAATTTTGAAGCTTCAAGGACCAGCGAGCAATCATATTGTTGGATGGTACTCCGGCATTTATATACCGTAATGGACTGTTGTCAGTTTCGATGATAAAGTGACGTCCTAGAAGATATCTGGATAGCTTCGTCACACTTTCTACTAAGGCCAGTGCTTCTAATTGCGGAATGGACCATGCACGCTCTCGAGGCCTTAGTTTTCTTGATATGAAACAAATGGGATGCAGGATGTTGTTGTATTCCTGCAACAGGACTGCCCCAATCGCAACGGAGCTAGCATCTGTTCTCAATCTGAAAGGTAAATGGATGTTGGGCAATTTAAGGATGAGGTTATTCGAATTCTTATCAGAAAAGTATGCCAAAACTTTATGAAATGCATTTCGTAGGCATTCATCGTGTACAACTTTTTCAGGCTTATCCTTGGTTAGTAAGTTAGAAAAAACCTCGGTCAGTTCTGAAAAATCAGGAATAAAATTTCTGTAATAGTTGATCAGTCCCAACAAACTGCGGACTTGTTTCTTATTCGTTGGAAGTGACAGTTTTAGAATTTTGGAGACAATTTTGTTGTCTGTCATGACAAAGCCATTGGATATTCTGTACCCCAAAAATGATATCTCTTGGTAAGCCATGCTCACCTTTGAAGGCTTCACTGTCAGTCCGTGCTGTCTGATACGTTCTAGTGTCTGTTCTAGTGTCTTTATATGTTCCGTCATTGTCTCTGTATGGACACAGATGTCGTCAATATAGCAAATGATATTAGGAATGTCAGATAGGAGGAGTCGTGTCATGCGTACGAATGTGGCTGGGGCATTGACTAGCCCAAATGGAAGTTTGCACCATTCGTACAGTCCCCAAGGCGTGGCGAAAGCTGTTAAATGTCTGCTGTCCTTCATGTACAGCTATCTGCCAGTAACCTTTAGACATGTCAAGCGTCGTAAAGAACTTAGCAGTCAGTCAGTTCTGTCAGAAGATCGTCAGTGTTTGCCATTGGTTCAAGATCTAAAACAGTTATTTTGTTCAGTTTTCTGTAGTCGATGCAAAGTCGTATTGTGTTGTCCTTTTTGCGTACAATGACCATGGGTGAAGAGAAGTCTGATAGGGATCGTCTGATGATGTTGTTTTTTTCTAAGTTGATGATTTCCTGATGTAATTGTTCCTTGTAATGTAATGGTATGGTGTATGGTCTGCATCTTATGGGTGTGTTTGATGTGAGTGTGATGTGATGCTGTACTAATTCTGTTTGTCCTGGGTTGTCGGAAAAAATGGTGTTGTACTGTTGTATCAACTGTTTGCAACTGTTTGTCTCTGCTTGACTTAAGTTTGGATTGATCTTGATCTCATTCAAGCAGTTTGTGGTTTCTAATGTAGGTGTTGGAATCTCGTCGCTAGAATCGTCATCTTCGTGATCTATTATCACGGTGCAAGCTGTCGTATCGTCTTGTTCGTTGTCTCTGTTGTGGTATGGTCTTAGCATATTTATGTGAAATATTTTGTGTTTGTCTTTTATTAGGATCTCGTAGTCTACAGGTGAGATTTGTCTTGTCACTTTAAAAGGTCCCTGCCAAGAATCAGTCAGTAGCTGTCTGTCACTAGGTAGTAGTAGTAGAACGTCCTGTCCAGGTGTCAATGTTATAGTCCTGTTACCTTTGTCTGCGTACTGTCTGTAAGTAGCACCAGATAGTTTTAGTGCATTTTTAGCAATTTCACATGATTTAATAATCCTTTCACGCAATGATGTTACATACACGAATGATGATATGGGTTTAAGTACTGGAGTAGAGTCAGTTAACATTTGGTGATAAATTGTTAATGGGCCTCGTGGTTTGGCACCATAGATTAGTTCAAAAGGAGAGAAACCGGTACTAGAATGTGGTACCTCGCGATAAGCAAAAAGGACAGCTGGTAAGTATACATCCCAGTTATTGGGGTGATCTTGAGTTACTTTGGCAAGCATGTGCTTCAGATCCCCATTAAGCTTTTCTATAATCCCGCTCGAGTGAGGATGATAGGGGCTATTGAAGACTTGCTTCACTCCTAACATTTTAGTGAAAGCTTGGGTGGATGCGGCAATAAACTGAGTGCCTCTATCAGACTGGATAGTATCTGGGAACCCAATTCGGGAGAAAATATGGAAGAACACTTCCATGATGTCATTAGCAGTAATGTTCTTTAGCGGAATAGCTTCTGGCCAGCGACTACATTGATCAATAAAAGTTAGAATATATTTATTCCCTCTAGTTGTTGTATGACTAAGAGGGCCCACAATGTCAACTGATAATTTTTCAAAAGGTTGACTGGCTAAGTCAGTGACTTGTAACTTTGCCTGTGGGTGTTTACCTTTTTTTACCAGTTTCTGGCATGTATCACAACTTCTGCAATATGTTCTTATGTCATTGCAAAATTTTGGCCAATGAAACTGTGTCAATAGTCTTGACCTGGTTTTAACATATGCCATATGACCTGCAAAAGGTATATCGTGAGCAAGATGTAAAGCTTGCTTGCGATAGGTAGTTGGCAACACAGTTTGCTTTGTTGTAATGTCACCTCTGGTGTAATACCTGGTGTGTATATCATTGTGTAAAGCAAAATGCCATTTCGCATTTTTGGTTACTCTTGCCTTTTTGCCGATCAGGTCAAAGTACTTTGACAGTGAAGGATCAGCTTTTTGAGCTGTTATGAATGTTTCCTTCATAGAGTCACTAGGTGGTAATTCTGGGCTAAGCATTTGTATAGCCTCAGTTTGGTTACTTTCATCTTGCACTCTAGCAGTAGCTCTTGTTACTGCGTTCACACACTCAATGACATCAGATGATGATGGAATGATATCGTCAATGATGTGATGAGAACTTAGTGCTGCATTAGGTAACATACATTCAATAGGTGATATGACATTTTCAGTGATGACATTTGGTGGTGATGTGTTATCATCAATACATAGTGATGTTATGTCATGGTTATGAGGTTTGTCATTCACCTCAGGTAAATTTCCTATGATTATATCGCACACTGGGTTTGTAAGTGCCGCGACCTTTACTTTCCCGGTGAGGAATGGTGTTTCAATGTATGCCCATGCTAATGGATATTTTTCAATATTGCCTGAAAATGTTCTACATGTGATGTGTCTGCCTGTATAGCCTGTAGGCGTTATGAATGTTGTTTTCAGGCCAATAAGTGTACTTCCGGTGTCGCGAAGTACTGTAGCAAACTTGCCATTAACATACCCGTGATAGATGTCTAATCTGCCTTTTGAGTCTATTACCAAGTTAGCTTCCTCATTGGCAATAGGGATGGCGTGCCCGCATGTTAGGATACCATTTTCATAAAAGGTATTACAGACAGTGCATTTGTTAGCACTAAATACATCACAAGCCTGTGCTGCATTTACCGGATGTTTTTCTGGATTTTCGTCTTCTGACGCTGAGCTATCGAACAAGGCGGCATTGGCTTTGTTGGTCATATGCCTGCCTCTACAATCCATGCGATGGTGCCCGTAAGCCTTGCAGAGAAAGCATTTACGTAAACTTTTGAACGATTTACTTTCTCTGTCTTGTCTGTTTACCATATTTTGCAAGTATGTTTGGTACCCTGGGTTTTTATCGCACATCTCGTTCAAATGGTGAGAAAATTTGCAGTGAATGCAGTGTCTAAATTTCTCAGAGGTAGGCCTGTTTGGTTTTTGCCTACTATAGTTTTTCTCATAGTTGGCTGCTGCTAC
The DNA here is from genome assembly GCA_014155875.1 of Cepaea nemoralis. Lineage (NCBI taxonomy): Eukaryota > Metazoa > Mollusca > Gastropoda > Stylommatophora > Helicidae > Cepaea > Cepaea nemoralis. The sequence continues at coordinate 25,870 of JACEFZ010016748.1, forward strand.
CCAGTTACTGTCAGTAGCTTCAGTGGCAAAGCACTGTTTATTGGCCGTGTAATAGGCCGACCCACGTCTTTCCATTTCTTCCACACTTGTGCATTCATTCTCCTGTAAGAACTTAGAAAAAGATGATGGGATAGAAGAAATGACTTTATCTCGAATGATGAGATCTTCTAATCTATCATAATTTTTGTTATTTTTGGCTGCTGAAGTCCATTTGCTGAAAACATCTCGGACTAAACAGAGGTAGTCAGAGAACGTTTGAGTTGATTTTGGACTCAATTTACTGAATTGTTCTCTGTAACCTGCCTCGTCTAACATGAAATGTGCCATTATCTTAGATTTAATATAATGGTACTCTTTTCTGAGGTCTTTGGGGATGGTTTCAATGACTTTAAGAGGTTCCCCAGATAGACTCCTCATATATAGAATATTCCATTCAGAAAGTCGAACTTGGTAATGTTCCATTAACGTCTCACCCGAGGTATAGTTACGTACGATACCTTGATACTTCTTATACTGGTTTTCTTTTTCCAGTCTTTCAGATTTCTTTGACTCTTTATTCATTGCAGTCTCAGTGTCAAGTTGTTTCATTTTCAACTGTAATTCTAGTTCTTCTCTCTTACTCTGAGCTGCTATTTCTGCTTTCTTAAGTTCACTGTCTATCTCAGCTTGCTTTAATGCTGTTTCAATCTCTGCCTGTTTTAAGGCTGTTTCTGCCTCTGCTTGCTTGGCAGCAATTTCTGCTTGTTTTAGAGCTCTTTCTGCTGCTCTATCTTCGCGCTCACAATATTCAGCGTATTTCTTCTCACTCCATTTTGTTAATTCATCACCAGTTAGATGCAATTTAATACCCATATCGATGAAATCAAACAATGACGACATGATGGAGAAAATACGTCAATGACAATCAACTGCACAAAATATATTATAAATGGTTAGTAGTAAACAATTTACAATTGATTTTACTATACGATGCGTGCCCACTAATGCATACGTAAAGTTAAAGTATAGAAAAATATACTCAAGTGCCCTGGATACGGTGAAGAATGGTTGGAAAACGGGCTAGAAAACTGTAGGGTCGTTACTTCGGAACCACTAATGATCTCTACGGCAAGGTTATGGATGGTACGGAAAAACCTGCTTTGTTTTTGGAGAAAAATAAGTTAGCGTCTATTTGTTGGTGTGTGTCTGCAAGTCACTAAGTGTTGATTAGGTTTGGATGGCGTCGAGTATAATTGTATGTCGTAAATTTGTCGTCAACAGTGTTTTTCTCAACAGAAGTTACACTCTTTCCAAAACTCTTTGCGTTCCACAAACTCAATGCACAAAGACAATCTATCTGTATCTGAACACTCAATAACATTGATGACACATCACTTACATCAAGATGACATTCAGTAAGGACATAGACATCAAGTTTACAAGATGGCGACAAGGTCAAAATGGCGACAAAATCACAATGTCGACAAGGTCAAACGGTGACAAGTTTCACAAATCACAAATGTTTTGCACGTTTACAGGATCAAACAATATGTACTGTACATTTACTAATGGTTTTACACATATTTAAACAATGTAGTAATGGATCACAATGAGACATTTCCGATCACATTTACATAGCTATAACCTTGACAAATTTTACAAGTTCAAGAATTATAGTTTTAAATAACAAAGACGAGCAACACACGTCTACATATATTAGGTTCTTAAACAAGGACGAGCAACCCACGTCCACACATGTCAGGATCTTATAATTGGCTCGTTAGCTAACACGTGTGAGACAGTACAAGTATAACGTGATTCGACGTAAGACACAGCGACACAAGTTCTATGGATTCATTGCCACATTAAATACAGAACGATAATTACAACAATCTACAATATATAACTCACGACGCTCACAACCACAATACAGCTCATAGGTCTGACGCTCAAGATATCAGTCGTTCGGCTTTCAACCACAGAGATCCACACAAACGCCTTGCTCTCATCACACATGTCCTTCCAGTCTCAGGTCCCAGCTCGGTCTGAGGCTAGCACGCAAACTGCCCACTGCCTCTAGTGGCGTCACGTGGCCTGCGTGCGTCTGTCGTCAGCCTGACCGCTGGTCGCGTGTCAGGTAACAATCTTGCCAGCCGACAATTCTTGTCCGCCGGGTGTCGTAACGATGTTGCTGCATAGCTATACCATGTTAGGCTCTGACACTGCTACTTGGTTCCAGTTAACATTCTTTATTATTCTTAAATCTTTTCCATCAATGTTGATATCTTCCAACATTTTAATCAGTTCACCATATACGGCAAGCAAAAGCTGCTTTTCAGAAAATAAAGAGAGTATCATAAGCAATATATCACTACCATTGATTGTAAGAAAGAGAGTGCTAAAGTGCTAAATAGGTCCTGTTTTGCCTGTATGGTGGCAGTAAATCTTGGAATGTAAATGAGCAAATTAGGAAGAACTTTGAAGCAACAGAGATGTAATTCCTGAAACGAATGGTGTGAATTCCGTGGACTGCCAAAGTAACTAACAACGACTACCTGAAGGAGGCTAATGGAACTTGAACATTATGTACAACAATAAGAAAAAGACAAACAGCTTTCTTTGGTCATGTGATGAGAAGACGGGCAATGGAGAACATTGTAACGACTGGAAAGATCGAGGATAAGAGGTTTAGAGGCAGACCAAGAGAAATGATGCTGGATGGATTGAGACTGAGGCACGGAGGAATATCATCAGCAGAGTTGATCCAGAAAACCAGAGACCGCGATCTGTGGAAAGTCATGAACGCCTAAGCCAGCCAGCATGACACTTTTTGATGTCGATGTATTGCATGTGTGCACATATAACTAACATACACTCATGTAAGTATCAGTTTCGATCTCTGTTGCTGTTTTGGTTGACAGGCTAAGTCTTGTCGCTGTTACATGCATCTTTTTCATTGCTTCATGCAATAGTCGCTTGTCTCATGCATAACTTCGTGCTAAAAGCACTCTTCCTAAATATCTCTAAATCATAAGCTAGATGCCGTGTCTCAGTTATTGTCTCGTGGAAATTATCTACTCCATCTTGAATCAATTTTAGTTGTGTGTTCATCTTCTCCGTTTCTCTGATACAATTCCCTCCGTAATCGTTTTTGACTTTCTCTTCTTTGTATATGTCCAACATATTTAATTTTCCAAATTTTTGTTTGTCTTAGTAACCAGTCCTCTTCACCGCTGAGCTCTCATTAGACAGATGTGTATTTTCCTCTCCGTCCAATGTATTTTAATATTCATCTATATCAGAACAGTGGATTTACAAGGCAAGAAGATCGACTTTATTGCATCGGGATTGGTTGTTTTTTTCCCCATATGGCAGGGTTTCTTTCCGCAGAAAGGCCTGCCACACGCTTCTCACAAAGCACGAACTCTGTTCGCTCCAGCGTCGACAGCCACGAGTCTCAGAGACAGCTGCACTCGTGAACAGAATGTCGTAGTCCGGAATCGAACCCACGACCTTCAGAGCTTGAGACAGGTGGCCAAACCTCTTGGCCACGGTGACTCTCTTTCTGTAACATGCATTTCCAAAAAGGGAATTGTGCCCCTCAGCCTGTCGATGAAGTGCTCTTGTGTTGTCACCAGGAATATGCTTGCTTTGACTTGTGCTGTTCTGTATATACCACTCCATACAGGCGATACTTGCTTCAGGCTTGGGAGAAGAAAACTGGTTTATCTTCTTGCAATGTGTGTCCTCGCTTCTCCGTCGCATATATGCATTCAACAAACACATTGAAAAAAATTCACTTGCTGTAAAGTGTTCGATGTAACAGACTAGACACTTCCTCTTACCTGCCCTTACGGTATGCGTGGTAGCATGCAGTGTTACTAGTCTGTCCTTCCTTTAAAGGCCCAGAAAACACTGGTATGCCAAACTAATGGTAACATTAATAGGAGTGTCAAATATTAACATAACAGCGCTGTGCGAGATTTCCAAGTCGGAAACGATTCATACAAGAATTGCTTTAATGCAGTTTTTATGTTGATCCAGAATTCTATACAAGTCAAATGGACAACACAACATACCAAACATATGAATGTGTCTCCCTGCGCTATAAACCGCAGATGAAATCATTCACATATATATTATAAAGAGATTTAATGGCAAAAAGTCGACTTCATTGTGCCAGGTTTTATTCCATATGGTAGGGTCTCTTTCTGCATAGAAACCTGCCGAAAGTGCCGCACTGAGCACGAACTCTGTAGTTCCAGCGAAGATCTTAGGCTCCAAGAACAATGCAAGTACATATAATGACGTTTTCCAGAAACGAAACCCGCGACCTTCAGAGATCGAAGTAGGCGACTTAACAATTTCGTTATCCCCTCCTCCCCCCCCCCCCCCCCCCCCCACAATCTTTCTCTCTTTCCGTAAAGAAAATGATATATAACGTTTTAGAGACTGTGTAATAGATTTGATGACCAATACTATAATAACAGAATGCAGTTAACCTCGAATAAAAGCAAATAGTAATATAACGGAGGGAAAAAACACAAAATACAATATTTTAAAAATGTAATACCACATGCTTGAGGGATTCCAGACAACTTGAAAATGTATACTTAGATGAAGTAATTGCTATCTGTTTTCTATTGATTGGATAGCACATAAGGGAACCTAATATGGTGATTTGATAGGGGAATTACATTTTATAGACCTAAATACATGGAGGTATAGGTGGCCAATCTTTTCCTCTGTTGGCGGAGACGAACTAGTCGTCTTACACTCGTCGAATGATATTATCAGCATAGCTCCCTGTCAACTACACTAACGACTCCTGTCAAATTTGTCCGAATCTTATTGTTTTACGTTTATGGTTTGAAATGTCGCCTTTCAATGAATGAACAAGGGATGTAACTCATGATGAAAATTAAAATTACTTGAGCATACCTGGATGCATTGTCCACCCCTGCTTATAGAACATTCTAATTTTCCATACGTATCTAGCTCTTCTGTATTGTCAATTGGATTTGTAATAGATATGACGTCCGCTCCGCTCCAATATTTTCTTGTGCTGTTTTCATTATGTGTCTTATGACATGTACATCGTTATTGTCCATATATGTCTGTTACAACCGGTGGTGTGACTTTGAGGATAGTGAGACGCGCAGTTTCAACATTTCCCGCAATACCGAGTCGAGGGCTCAAAGTAAGCTGCTGGCAATGTGGAATCAAGTTGCTTTGCGCTCATTTCGACAACTAATTACTAACTAACAGTGCCTGTTAAATCACACAGTCAATAAATGCTGAAGTTGATTGCAACATCAAGTAAAGGGACATGCACATAACTTTAAAACTGTCATACGCCATGATATAAAAAAAAGCAACTAAGTACAGCGTTATTATTAAAAGTTGTACAGTACAGTACAAACACCTCAGATTATCAGAAGGTAGGGAGTATTCTCCTGATGGCATTGGGCACTGGTAATAGGGACGGGGTAGGAGGTATCCCCTATCAAAGGAGATGTAAGACGTCCCCTTTCCTCCGTTAGTCTATGGGACACCCTTGGGCAAAGTGGAGCATCTGTTTAGCCCCCCCCCCCCCCGCCCCCCCCCCCCTCATTTCAGCTTTAATCGAAGCCATGTAAGCAGGTGGTGGATGGAGTGTGAGAGTAGCCGACAGATTGTTGTTGATTATCGTCTGCACTCTGCGGCGATAGGCAGATCATCAGCACAGACAATTAGTACAGCTACTGCCCGGGCGGAAAGCAACGGCAAGCAACCTTCTCAAAACTTGCCAAGACACTCTAACAACCATGGAAGAAAACGTAATAAGAAAGAGATATGTTTGTGAGACCCCCAAGACCATTCAGATCAGATAACACTGGGGAAGAGTGTGACGCACGGGCCAGTACTAGTAATCGTGATGAAGGAGATAATCCCGTTTGTCTCATCTCATCTCATCTCATCATGTTCCTCTTGTACCTTGCGGTGTCGAGGTGAAGTATAAACTTCGTGAGAGTGCCCGATTGTGGGCTTCATATTCCCATGGACTCTGCTATTCCCTCCGTCCAACGTTTACGTGGTCGGCCTCTTCCTCTGTTTCCATCTGGTCTGTACATCATTGCTTGTTGTGGTATGCTGTTGACTGATAACCTACTTGCATGGCCAAACCACTTGACTTGCTGCTTTCTAATAAAATCTAGTGCTGCTTTAACACCCACTTTAGTCCTGATGTCTTCATTTCTGATCTTATCTCTTCTTGATACGTTGAGTATTCTTCTCAGGAACCTCATTTCTGTTGTTGTGATTTTTCTTTTCTCTTTTTCTGTCATTGTCCAGGTTTGGCATTGGTAGCATAGAGTTGGTAGGAAGATTGTGTTGTAAAGTGCTTTCTTAGTAGTTATTGATACATGTTTGTTCTTTAGTATTGGTGCCATTTGTATCCCGTTTGTGTTACCAAGAAAATCCCATGTGTCAGACTACGAAGCAGAGTACGGTTAGGAACATGGAATGTGAAAACTGTATCTGAGGGAAAGCTTCAGAGTTAGTCTGTTATGAGACTGAGATGTTAAATATTCACATTTTAGGAATTAGTGAACATCGTTGGAGAGGCACGGGCCATTTTAAAAATGAAAATGTAGTCTTTTCATATATTCTGGTAGAGACGTTGGTGGACAGAGCGAAGTGGCATTTTGTTTAGATAATATAATTGCAAATGCTTTAATGGGATATACAACACCAACTGTAATTCTGTGTTCAGAGACTTTGGAAAGAACGCAGGCAATGAATTACCTGGGGATACGGTTTGATCGAAGCCTTGCTTATAATGTGCACATAGACCAGGTGATAACAAAGGCCAAGCGGGGTTTAGCAGCGATGCGAGTGATGGCGGCAGCAAACTGTGAGCAGCGCCATCTATGTCTACTGTACGAGGGGCTGGTCATGTCTGTTTTGGAGTATGCAATGGCAATCCTGACTCTCAGCCATAAGCAGATAGAAAGGATGGAAAGGATACAGAATGAAGCTATGCGCATTATTCTTGGATGTACAAGAGATACAGCATGCAGGGCGATGCGCTACCTTCTTGATTTTCCAACCATTGAAGAGAGAATACAAGTTTGCAGGGCACGCGCCTACCTCAGAATTAACGCAAACACACAACATCCACTGCATATTGAAATTAGGAAGGTGAAGGGCAGCAGGTTAAAAAGAGGACGGTCGTGGATGGGTCAAGCCGAAGACATTCTTCAACAGGTGTGTTCACCTGAGGACTTAGAACCTGGCGAGGAGTGGGTGCAAGTGCCAACAGACTTGTGCACATTCTTTTCAGTTTCCATCCAACTAGATAGAAAATGCAGACAAGAAAATCCGGCTGCTGTTGAGGCTGAAGTACAAGCGTTGATTTTCGAGAATTCGCTAGACGGTGACGCGGTCATCTACACAGTCGTCCGACATGTGAGAAGCTCATGGGCCTTTACAGCTCGGGCCGGAGGGAGAATTGTGAAGGAGGACTCTGGTGCTTTCACTGAAACCACAAGTAGCCTGACCATGGAAGTCATGGCAGTAATTAAAGCAATAACATGGCTCGAGACACAGACATTCACTAGGGCTTGTTTCCTTAGCGACTCAATGAACATGATCAAGAGGATAGAGGAGGGGTCGATCCGAAGAGAATGGCTGCTGCCTCTGAAGCGGTCTCGGCTGGCAAAGATTAGTTTCATCTTCGTGCCAGGTCATGCGGGAGTACAAGGAAATGAGCGGGCTGACAAGTTCGCAGGTGAGGCTACTGTGGAGGGCGGACGCGCCATGGACCAGGCTGAATGCTCTACGAGAAGTGAGACTTTTGCGAGAACCAAGTGATGACTGTGAATCTACAACAATGGCCAGACTGCAGGAGCAGCAAATTAAAAGAGGGGTGGCCAAACAATAACACTACGCAGGAAGCCAAAGAAGATTGATAAACCAACACAGAACTGGCGTCGTTAGCCGCTACACGCTGCGGGATTTGCTGAGGAGGGGATCCGAGCACTTATGGACTGAATGGTTCGATGTGCAACGAGGATGATCTGTCGACTATCTAACTAACTAACTAACATTTGTTAATGACAGCTTTCTGTGGTGATGGCGTTACGGACGCGATTCATAAAGCCGCTTACACGCCTTCATGCTGGTTTTAACGCGCTGGTATGGTAGCCGGTCGTTCAGAAAGAAATGGCAACCGGCTGAAAGTAAACTTGCCAAGACATCAACAACGGCAGCAAAATGCTGGTGTTGACTGCAAAGTCATTTAAAAAAAAAATCACAGAATACTAACATTAAGACTTAAAGGCCATTCAAAAAACAAAAAACAAAACCAAACAAAAAAACAAAAAAACCAACAACAACAACTCGACTTTCATACAGATATATGCATCTATATCAACAACAGAGTAGGATGAAATTGAAGATTTTTACGGCAAACTTTAAAACACATTACATAAGATTGGTCAGACAGAGTCCTATTAGTAAAATTAAACGGAAGACCTTTTAAAATAAATGTCATTCAAGTATATGCCCCAACAAGTGAAAGCAGTGAAGAAAGCATAGAGGAATTGTATAATGACGTGGAGTCTGCTTTGAAGAACTGCAAAAAATTAGAAATAAATATCATAATGAGTGATTTCAACTCAAAAATAGGACAGCAAGGCGATGGATGCAGTGTAGGCAACCATGGTTTGGGAGAGAGAAATGAAAGAGGATACAGACTTGTAGAATGGGCACACGAACAAGAAATGATTGTAGGAAACACCTGGTTTAAACATCATCCTAGAAGATTATGGACATGGAGGTGTCCAGACAGCAGGATTAAAACCCAGATAGATTACATCCTGATTAGCAAAAGGTTTCGAAATGCGTTAACAGTCGTAAAAACAGTTCCAAATGCAGACTGTTACAGTGATCACAGATTAATTACAGGCACATTGAGGGTAAAGTTAAAGAAAGTCAAGTATACAGCAGGAAACCCTAAATATGACTTGTGCAAATTGAAAACTGACAAAGAAATACAAGATAATTTTAACATAGAAGTAAAGAACAAATTTGATATATTGTCTGATCTAGAGATCCTGTTTCAAGATGTAGATGATCAATGGGAAACGATGAAGAATTCAATCAGTTGCCAGAAAAAAACTATTCCAAAAGCAAAGAAAGTGGGCCGTAAGACATGGATGACTGAAGAAATTTTACAACTAATGGAAACAAGAAGACAGAACAAAAATAATCCTGCCAAATGTGAAGAAATTCACAGAAAAGTGAGAACCTTATGTAAGGAGGCAAAAGAAACATGGCTTGAGAAAAATTGCAGAGAAATTGAAAAACAACACAACAGTAACAATGCGAAACTAATGCACAAAAGAATTCAGGAGCTTACTAATCAAAGAACACGTACATCAGCAGGCTGCCTAAAGACAAAAGATGGAAGAGTCATAATAGAAAAAGATCAGATCTTACATGAATGGTCAGATTATGTGAAAAACCTTTATGACGATAACAGAGACGAACAGTATGATGTCCAAAATAATAATGAAGGACCAGCAATTTTAAAGATGGAGGTTCAGAATGCGCTTAACCATATGAAATCTGGCAAGACCCCCCGGTTCAGACAGCGTCACAACAGAAATGATTAATGCTTTAGAAGAATATGGAATAGATAAAGTTACCAGTCTGCTTAATACAATATATGATACTGGAAATATACCTCAGGAGTTATGTAATTCTGTATTTATTGCAATCCCAAAGAAAATCAGAGCCTTTAAATGTGATCAACATCGAACAAGTAGTATAATGAGTCACATTACGAAGATTTTGCTAAGAATTATCATGCAAAGAGTTAGGAGGAAAATACAACCTGAAATAGGAGAAGAACAATGTGGGTTTGTGGAAGGCAAGGGTACAGTAAATGGCTGTGTATATAAGAGAAAACATAATCGAACGTTCTATAGAAGTAAACAAAGATCTACACTTGCTTTATTGACTACACAAAGGCTTTTGATAAAGTGAGACATGTCAACATGATAAGGATGGTTGAAGATCTACAAATTGATGGAAAAGATCTTAGACTTGTAAAAAACATATATTGGAAACAACAAGCTGCCATAAGAGTTGATAATGAAGTAAGCCAATATCAGCCTATTAAAAGGGGTGTGAGACAGGGATGTGTAATGTCTCCAGATCTGTTTTCCCTGTACAGTGAAAGTATTTTCAGAAATATTGAAGATATGGAAGGAATCAACATTGGGGGACGATGCATCAATACCATTAGATATGCAGATGATACAGTCTTGATTGCAGACAATGAACAGGACCTGCAAAATTTAGTAGATGTGATTGTTAGCACAACAGTGAACAACTAGGGTTAGAATTAAATTGTAAAAATACACAGATTATGGTCGTCACTAGGAAGGACGAAATACCACAATGTAATATACAAGTAAATGGGAATATTCTTCAACAAGTGAGCAGGTACAATTATCTCGGAACAGTAATAACATCTGATGGGAGATGCCTTGAAGAGATTAGAAGAAGAATCGCCATAGGCAAAAGTAGCCTTTAGCAAGATGAAAAACATATTGACCAATAAAAAGATGTCAATTGAAACGAGAAAAAGAGTGTTGAGATGCTACATTGAACCTGTACTTTTATATGGATGTGAAGCGTGGACAATGAGCAGTCAGGCTGAAAAACATCTGATGGCTGTAGAGATGTGGTTTCTGAGGAAAATGCAAAGAATACCATGGACAGCCAGAAAGACCAATGAACAAGTCCTTCAAGAAACAAATG